>JADLZL010006133.1:0-245105 GCA_015844335.1 Chrysopogon serrulatus | reverse complement strand
GCTTGCTTATTAATAGATAAGTTCTTCAAAAATGACTTACTACGTTTATATAAAATTTTCAAATAAAACGAGCAGTTAAACTTAGGAGTCAAAAAAAGTCAAACAAGCTATAATTTGAAACGAAAGGAGTACTAATTAGAAGTATTAAATATAGACTAATAATAGATTAATCAGTGTTATTAAATTTGACAATGTTTTGCTGTAGTAAATATGTGCTAATGATGGATTGATCAGCGTCAATAAATTTGTCTCACGAATTAGCCACCATATGTGTAATCTTAAAAAATATAGTTTTGTAATTAATTTATATTTAGTTCTTCTAAATAACATACCAATATCCAATGTGATAAGGACTAAATTTTAGATCCAAACACTCCCTTATCTACGAGACTATGACAAGTTGGTGCTAGATCAGCTCCAGAGCATGGCCTTAGTGACTGAGCCAGCAAGAAGGGCAACGATAAAACAATTTGGCACTTCGAACAGACTCGGTGCTATATTGTTTGGATAGAAAATCCAACGACAGAGGAGAAGATCTCTCTGCGTAAATAAGAGATAAATGCTTTGGGGCGTGCCAGTGTATTAGAGTATACACAAAATAAACAAAGAAATAGGGAATACACATTTTATTCATATTTATGAAAATAACAATAAAGCTTCCTTATATATGTGCGCTCCATAGCTTGCTAGTGGCGAATCTAACTTAACTAGGCGATGTGGTCTGTTGAAATATTAGGCAATTTTCAGATTAATTCCATAAAATAAATCATGATAAACTGAACAACTAGATTAAGCATGTTAAACAAACTTGCATGATACAAACTCATATCATAGATCATAGCATGATTCAAAATCATATAACATATCAAACATAACATGATCATAGCAATAGGTGTAAGCACAACCAAAGACACCAGATAGATTGAACATATTGGACAATATGGACAATAAGATTAGATCACGGAATAATACCTGTTGTTCGTAGATGACAACGTGATGGAAAGGTTCCCCGGCGGCGAAGTCAAGATCCTCCAGTCGCCGTCGCTATCTTCAATCAGCCGGCGGTGGGAGAGCTCGAAGAAGCGGCGATGAAGACGATGCCGAGACGTAGCGCCTTCGTCCCCTCGATGGTAGACGAGCCGTGATGAAAATTGGGAGCGCCGGCCAAGAGCGCTTCCCAAAAACCTTATTCGTCTTCTCCCGGTGCGGGATCGCAAAGGCGATGGTTCCGGAGACCCTGCTCACCCGGTCGCTAGTGCACGTGAACGATCGGGTTGGAGACTTCGGCGGCGGCGCGATAGCGAGAAGAGGAAAATATTGATTTACTACTTTATGATTTTCAAATTGAAACTCCTATTTGTAGTGTGTTTTTTTTTCCCATGAGGTTTGGCACATATATATATAGAGAAAAATCCCCCTTTTCACATCAACTAACAATATGGTACTATTGATGTTGTACCTTTCCACCTCTTCTCTTGGGTTTAAACAATAAAGCCCATTAGAGAACACAAATATTAGGTCTTTGAAATTTATTAGGAATTTCTGAATTATTATTGGACCAAACCCATATACATAAATTCCTACAATCCCCTACCGGATCTTTACCCATTTAGAAATTTGCCTGTTCTCACTCTTGTTTGATATACCAAGTGTTTTACAGAGACCGTTAAGTTGAACTTCCGCCTAGAACTTTAAGTTACACTTATCCACAACTTAAACAATGGACTATGCCTTGAATTGCAAGTTTTATGCGAACAAGCTTTGCTCAAAGCCAAACTAGTACTTGGCTGCCCGGTAGCCTTACTCCGTGGGTGGAGCTTGTACGTCATACTCTTTGGTCTCTTCATGAGCTTACTAGAGATCACCCAAGTCTCATAGATCTGCGACGTTTTAACAAATCAAACTCATATAGGTATGCTCTTTCAAGAATGCTCAGTAGGGCCAAAGCATCTTCGTTAATTAAAGCCAATAGAACATATTAAGGCATTCGCCAACCTACTATACAGTACCTTATTGCATTAAGAGCATTGCATCTTCACATAGAGAGGGTTATAATTTATGCTCTCCTCAGTTTACCAATAGCTTGTTCTTCCCATGTCCTTAGTCACGGGATCTCCGATCAAAAAGGATGGGTTACTACTACTGTAAACTCATATGGGTCTCATACCCATCTCCCTAGATGCAATTTCTATCACATTTCGTGATAGCCCTTTTGTAAAGGGATCTACCAGGTTTTTATCTGTCTGTATATAAGATACAATTATTACTCCGGAGTTTCTCAACTTTCTGATAGTCTTCAAACGTCTTTTAACGTGTCTTGTTGATTTCGCATTATTCTTAGCACTATTTACTTTAGTGATCACTGTTTGATTATCCGCAGGTTTATAAGGATAGCCGGTATTGGTTTTACAACTCTTGGCAAGTCGGACAAGAGCTCACGCAGCCACTCGCCTCTGCAGATCTTTGTATCCAAAGCGATAAAGTTCTGCTTCCATGGTTGATTTAGTCAAAATAGTTTGTTTACAAGACCTCCATGATACTTGCGCCACCTCCAAGAGTAAAGACATACCCGCTAGTGGCGTAGATTTGATCAATATCAGAAATCCAGTTCACATCACTATATCCCTCTAGCACAGCTGGGTGTCCGGAATAGTGAATCCCATAGCTCATTGTACCTTTAAGATAACACAAGACCCTTTCTAGTACATGCCAATGACCATCACCCGGGTTGGACATATACCTACTCAACTTGCTCACAGCAAAAGAGATATCTGGTCTAGTCGCGCTAGCTAGATACATGAGTGAACCAATAATTTGAGAATACTTCAATTGATCTTTGGTATACTTCAATTGATCTTTGGTACACTTCTTATTCTTTTCGCAATGTCACACTAGGATCATAAGGTGTTGAAGAAGGTTTTCTATCCATAAAGCCAAATCGGCTCAGGACCTTCTCAACATAGTGAGATTGCGATAAAGTAATCCCACTCTCTTCCTTAATCGGCTTAATGTTTAGAATTACATCGACTTCTCCTAGATCTTTCATATCAAAACTCTTTGAAAGGAAAGACTTGACCTCATTTATAGCATCCATGTTTGTTCCAAATATTAGAATATCATCAACATATAAATATAGTATAACAGATTGGGCCCCACCATGTTGATAATATACACACCTATCGGCTTCATTAACAGCATAACCGGCACTAGTTAACGTGGTGTGTCAAACTTCTCATGCCATTGTTTAGGTGCTTGTTTCAACCTATCTGAGAGATTTTAATAATTTACACACCTTCTACTCTTCACCTTTTACTACAAACCCATCGGTGATCCATATAAATCTCCTCATCCAACTCTCCATTTAAGAAAGCTGTCTTCACGTCCATTTGATGAGCGAGAAGACCATATAAGGCGACCAAGGAAAGTAGTACTCGAATAGTGGTCATTCTAGTAACAATGAATAAGTATCAAAGAAATCATCGTCTTCCTTTTGGGTATAACCCTTAGCCACAAGCCTAGCCTTGTACTTATCAATAGTACCATCTGGCCTAAGCTTCTTCTTAAACACCCACTTACAACCAATTGGTTTACAGCCAAAAGGTAGCTCAGACAACTCCCAAGTTCCATTAGAAAGAATCGAGTCCATCTCACTACGAACTGCTTCTTTCCAATCATCTGCATCTGGAGATGCATATGCCTCTGTAATAGAAGTAGGAGTATCATCCATAAGGTACACAATGAAATCATCGCCAAAAGATTTTGCAATCCTTTGTCTCTTGTTCCTTACAGGAACTTCATTATCATCCTCCTCTAGAACTTCTTTAAGTGGTTGCTCAAATGACTCAACAGGATACTCGATAGGTATAGAAAAATCAGGAGCCAATTCAGAGGAAAATTCAGCATTGCAACGCATATCTTTTAAAGGAAATATGTTCTCAAAAATATAGCATCACGAGATTCAAAAATTGTATCAACATGCATATCAGGAACTTCAGATTTTACTACTAAAAATCGATAGGCAATGCTATTACGAGCATATCCTAGAAAGACACAGTCTACCGTCTTTGGTCCAAGCTTACGCTTCTTAGTAATTGGAACATTAACTTTCGCCAAGCAACCCCACATGCATAAGTATGAGAGTGATGGTTTCCTTCCAACCCATATCTCGTATGGTGTTGTCTCTTTATTTCTGTTTGGAATTCTATTCAGGACATGACTCTGTTGACGGTCCTTAATGCCTATTTTATACCATCAATTATTGCTCAATATAACATGATATCAACCATAAAGCATAGTTGTAGGTTTTGATTCTAACAAGTTCCACAAGTTTTGGTGTTCTCACTTGTGTTGCAGGAATATGTAATTTTTCATCAAATAAAAGTATCTTAAATGGGGAATTGGACAGCACCATTGCGACGGGCTCGTCGAGACGATCGAAACAAACATATCATTTGCTATATTCGGAGTTCGGAGTCAAAAGATATCAATTCTACACCGAAACCAACACTAGAAGACTCTAGAAGGCACCAGAAGATGACGTACCGAAGGTGGGGCCCACCTGCTACAGGCTGGGGCCGCCCGGCCCCACCCCGGGCCGGCGGGACGCCTCCACGAGCCCATTCGGGGCCCGCTTCGACGGAGGGGCCTCCTACCGCCTTAGGGTTTGCATCTCCACCATTGCCGAAGTCGAATTAGTCCCACATCACCCATGTCTAGAAGAGGTGGAGGCTTTTCTAGACTATAAATAAAGAGGAAGAAGACCCTCCCTAAGGGCACCACATTATTGGAGATGTAGAGGCGTCCCTCGAATGGATGACCTCTCATCTCTAGAGAATTAGGGCTAGACTTTCCAATGTAGTTCTAGTTGAGAGTTAGGGAGAGCGGCGCTACGCCCGGGTTTTGGAGGAGTCTTCGGAAGAGTCATCAGAGTTTTGGTATGTCTTTGTATTTATTCTTTGTAAGACTTATGCTTTAATATATTTTATCTTCTCTATTTACTTTTATGCATTACATTTAATTGGTTAGTATAGTTGTTATACTTTAGCATAGGATCTCCGCCCGTATCGGGTGCTCTAGTTATTAATTGTGACTAGGGTAGTAATTGGTAGTGTAGACATGGAGTCTAGGCTATATATTACCCGAGATTGCACCCAGTCCAACATATAGTTGTGGTAGCCCCAGTGGTGACAACCACGGCGGCCGGCGTATTCCACCATGTTAGGGTTGGTGTTTGTAGGACCGTGGTCGGAGCTTCCTAGTCCCTTTCTCACCCCTTTCCGTGACAAGTGTTCGATGTCCCGAAGTGTTATTGTGTGATTGCTTTACCTTCCATAAATCAGTTATTATAGAACCCAAGTAATAGAGAAGTATTTAGGAACCTTGAACTCTCTCGTTGTCCTCTCACTTTAGCTATTTACTCTTTTATCATAGAATTCTCTCGTGTGTGTCATATATGCATAATTTCTATCATCAATATATCGTTTACCCCTACTTTAATCTAGTTGGTGTATTAGTTAGTAGATACATGATGGTGAACTATCAATGTCTTTATCCATTGTTTTCTAGTGGTAAAATATAAATAACGATACCTGGAATACTCCCGGTAAAATGCTACAATGGTTTTCTGTGCGCTTGCGGAATCCTTCATATTTTAATTGTGCATAAGAAATACCAACAAGCATTTTTGGCGCCGTTGACGGGGATAGGGATTTATCTCTATTTCTAGTAGCGACGTTAGAAATGTCAACAAGCATTTTTGACGCCGTTGCCAGGGAAACAATTGGCGTAAAGATTTTGATAATGATCTTGATATCTGCTAATCTAGTCTGCCACTAGGTTTAGTAGGATTACCCCTATTTGGTTGAGTTGTGGAATAAGTAGGATATCAACCGTTTCAACCTTTTGGCGAAATTCCACAAGAACAAGACAAGGGAGCTATTGAAGAACTCAGGGTGCCCGAACATTAATGATCCATCAACAATGAAGCCCTGCCATCTCACAGGTATGTATAGACATATATATTATTCTAACCATGTGTAGATTGGAAAAGTCGTCATCATATTCAAAGTTCATCATATTGACGAACAAAAACACTGCACTACTCACAAATTCTATTGTGAGTCATGGTAAGTATGATTAAGAAAGGTGAGAAAGTCTTGCTCATAGACTTAATTTGATGAGTAGTTATCCTATTGCATTCTACTTGTATGTTTACTTTGAAAAATCTATACATCTAATCCATCTCATATCAAATCCATAACATGTTTAGTTTCTTGCACATATGCATGTCATTTGCATCTTTAATTAAAAAACATTCTCACCATGCATGATCATGCTTTCATCTCTATTTGAGTATATCTCTGTGTGCTTTCATGCTATCTTTGTTTGCTATAGTATGCTTTGGTTTGGAAGTAATCTTTACATTTTTCATAGGCTTTTAAATTGAGCGTGGTGCTTAGGTTAAATAGCCTACCTTAATCAAATTAGACATGGAGTTTGGTTTGGTTATTGAACTAGAAATTATTGTAGTAGATATTGGATATTTTGTTAGACTAACCCCTATAGAAAACTCTTAAACTCAATTCGGTAAGTCAAGAGATGAACTCACATCAAGAGATGAATCAAGGCATGTGATGAAGTCCAATAACTTTGCACAAAAGGAAGACACAGCTCATTCTCTATGGAAGAACTGTAAGTATCAAAGTTTATATATTTTGTTGCAAGTTACCTTTGCCTTGAACTATATTAAGTGTAGCTACCAATAAAATTTGTTAAAAGAAATCTATGCTAAAGTAATCCTAAAAGCCCATCCTTTCATTAGCATAGATGAAATCCGCATAAATTTTATAGACCATAACCCACATCCCAAACTTGTTGCAATCCTTCGGGTATATGTCTACTAACGTTAATGCAGGAAAGAAAGAATAAATGTCTGATCATGGTTTAAAATGAAGAAAGGATAAGCCTCATGCAACTTTAAACTATATTCAATATCTTATACCACATCGTTAATCCATACCTTATGTCATGCTTAATTTGCTAAAACTTAAAATAATTTGGTTCACCTACATATTCTTGGTTCTATTCGAATAAATATCTTTAGTCTTTTGACCTTCCTTAGTCTATTATGAGTATGCTTTAGAATATTACTTAAACATTATAACATCAAAGCATATTTGTATAAGAATTTGGCTGTATATATAGACTATCCTCTCCTGTATAAAAATATTTAAATTATATTAGGAGATTTCATATAATCAAATCAAGATTAGAGGTATTCTTCAAAATTATATCTTCGCCTTAATCTTGTTGGAAAATTTGAAGTAATGGTGAATCATTTAAAACATGAGCTATAGATTAATCTTTAACTACTTGGCAAACACTATCCACACTTTAAATAGATAGTATATTCCTTCGGGTATGTGTTGTCTACTAATCCCTTGCAGAGAAGAAATAATGAGAGAAGCAAAAGTTTAAAGGAGTGAGAAAGAAGTACAACATAAGAGACAAGATGCTAATGATCAACTCAAAATGCAAGAAAGGAAAAGACCATTGAAATTCATCTACCTTCTACCATATGGTGTTATCATGCTCCAGTAGTAAAGGTAACATATTAAAGGTAAGTGGTCATCATTTTCTCTTGATCTTGGAGTATACATCATAGCACCATTCTCTTGATTTCAATCTTAACCAAATGAGCTCAAATATGATATATCTTATTTTGGAAGATGAACAATCCTTCCATAGGTTAAGTAACTCCACTCTTTTATCTTATAAGCTTAAATGTTATATTTATACTTTTGATATCTCACCTAAGATGTAAATGAACAATGTGAAAAGACATCAATCTTATTGTGCCTAAGGTTAGAGAATAAATAAATTTCTAGTTCTGTTGGTGTTTTCCCACCAATAGAGCTTCTGCACTTGATCTCTACCTTGTCTTTATGAGCAGAACCCACTTCAAGCAAAGAGTGGGGAGATTCCCTAAATTCTATAAGTGGGAGTTCTAAACTAGTAACAAGGATGCACATAAGATTGGCTTTGAGATGCTAACAAAAAGAAAGGAAGAAGTTGGCACCACCATTGGAAAAGCCACTAGTGGAGACACCACCTCAATCCTCATCTTTAGAAGCAAACCGAAGTACTCGATCAATGAACTACTGCAAGGAGGAGTCCAGTTCGGAGGATTCAAAACATCGAACCCTCGCCGTGAGGTAACCCGGGCATTATTTATATTTAATTTCTTACATTGCATGATTTATTTTCTCTTAACCATATTTACATTTCTACATTAGTATTACATAGGAAATAATAAATAAATAAGATATGCATTAGGTTGTATTCATGCATCTTAAAAAAAAAACTTTAAGCCCCATATGAAACCCTTGTAGCGTAAAAGTTATAGGAGTTCTCACTTGTGGTGGCCTATAAAATAAAAATACATATCATGCATTTGTACTTTCTGCATATAAACCCGTAAAATTCAAAAAAAAACTAATAATAATTAAGCATCCTGCTGCAATATTGTTATCATAAACGTACTTTGAAACCTCCACACCACCTAATCCTCTAAAATGGCTAACCACTAACGTTTTATCCTAATACCGTTCCACGAGTTTTGGTGTTTTGTGAGAGCTTTCTGCAGGATGACTCCAAGAGCTAGCTCACCCAGGAATCTTTATCTTCATCACTCGAAGCACATTTCTCCGACACACAGCTGACCTCTGTGTGAAGGAAGTAACTTCTTGAGTGATGAGATTGAAGTATTCCTGGCAACACTTGCTCTTACAAATATGAGCTCCTCTATGAAGACCACTCAGCTTTAATGCTCAACTACGACAACATCCAGCTTGGGGGAGAGCATCCTCTAGTTATCAGGTAAGTATACCTATGCGATTATCGAGTCTATCTTATAGTCATAAAATACCAAAAATATGTGGACACATGAATGTTCACGTCCATAGAGTCTTTTATGAGTCCATTAGTCTAAAAGAAATAAAAAGAGGAATAATTATTAAAATCAAATAAAGATACTTTAGCTATTAAGGGTGTGATCAAAGATTCTGTCTAGTTTATTAAGAGTCAAATAAAAATTAATGAACAATAAACCTTTATCTTGGAGATGATGAATAGTTGCTCTATCGTAATTCCTTTCACGTGCCTAGTTTTCAACCTTAAATTCTCCTAAGTTTTGGATATGACTGTTTTGATATAAGAATTTACTCTGAACCTGAAACTTGTGGAGGCATATGCTCAAGCTAAGTCTAGGTGATTGAGGGATAGGATATGAGCAAGTCTAAGCTGCTATTTATCTTATTCCTAGCAATACTAAGTTCTGAAGATTTATCTTTTAAAAAAAACTAAAAATCTTACATGATGAGCTCTTGTATGACAAGGTTTGAATTTCTACCAAAGCCATGATAAAGATTTAGAATAGAAAAACCTTTGTTCATTTATACTTGCTTGCTTTGCATTGAGTTCATCAACCTTTGTTGTATACCTTATGAGAGTCTTGCCATGCTTTTTAAAATCAAGATCACACTCACACACTCTACCAACATATGCATTGCTCCTACCCTGAGAGTAAGTGCAATCATTTTTCACTTTCATCCAGATCCACCTTAAAATTATTTTTCTCCTACACTAGGAGTAAAGACCCAAAAATATACCCTATAGGACAACCCCTATTTAATGCTCTAAGTTCTTATTATTATCTCTCCAATTATTTTGTATTAAAAGGATGCATGTGGCTATGAAAAAAAGAAAAGTATTGAAAAAAAGAAGAGGGAGTTAAAAAATGGACAAGTGTCCAAGCAATTAAAACAATGGGTACTTAGATGCTCGCCTCCCTAAAAAAAAGAGAAAAGAAAAAAAGTGAAAGAATAAAGATAGCCCATGTTTTCCTATGAAAAGTTCAAGAGAGATTTATTTCAAGGAGTAAAAGTAGAATTAGGATTAGCCACTAAATACCATATATACACCTATCCACCATACTCGATACACATGCACATCTTGGTTTGATTGTATGACTTGACTCTCTTTGGATGCATTGTTTGACTTTACAATATATGAATTGCAAGTATGCTCGTCCTTGTTTAATGCCACTCCTATGAGCTCCACTATAATAATTAGTTGTAGGAGGGCATGACAATATAAATGCCTCAGTGAGATCCACAAATACCACATATTAAGAGACTTGAGGGTGTCATACAATTAAGCTCTGAGTTTTATTTTGAAACTTATAAAAACTCCAGAATATTAGTTGAGTGAAGAATTTGAAATATAGTGCTTGACTTGATTGCTCTATCTTTCAATTACTCAAGACCCACGTAAAAAGTAAAAAGCTCCATAGTTAATGGTAATATGGGTAAGTTTAAAAGTTAGAGCAGTTTTGTCTAATTCAAAGGAGAATTTTAGTTTGAAAGCATGTGTACTTTTGAGGAGTGAAAACATTGTAGCAACTCCTGATCCAAGTTTAGCAGTTAGGCTTTGCTAAGGGACTAGCAAAGGGTAAGCTAGGGGGAACTTGTTGACGGTCCTTAATGCCTATTTTATACCATCAATTATTGCTCAATATAACATGATATCAACCATAAAGCATAGTTGTAGGTTTTGATTCTAACAAGTTCCACGAGTTTTGGTGTTCTCACTTGTGTTGCAGGAATATGCAATTTTTCATCAAATAAAAGTATCTTAAATGGGGAATTGGACAGCACCATTGCGACGGGCTCGTCGAGACGATCGAAACGAACATATCATTTGCTATATTCGGAGTTCGGAGTCAAAAGATATCAATTCTACACCGAAACCAACACTAGAAGACTCTAGAAGGCACCAGAAGATGACGTACCGAAGGTGGGGCCCACCTGCTACAGGGTGGGGCCGCTCGGCCCCACCTCGGGGCCGGCCGGCGCTCCACAGAGCCCATTCGGGGCCCGCTTCGACGGAGGGCCTCCTACCGCCTTAGGGTTTGCATCTCCACCATTGCCGAAGTCGAATTAGTCCCACATCGCCTGTCTAGAAGAGGTGGAGGCTTTTCTAGACTATAAATAAAGAGGAAGACCCCCTCCCTAAGGGCACCACATTATTGGAGATGTAGAGGCGTCCCTCGAATGGATGACCTCTCATCTCTAGAGAATTAGGGCTAGACTTTCCAATGTAGTTCTAGTTGAGAGTTAGGGAGAGCGGCGCTATGCCCGGGTTCCGGAGGAGTCTTCGGAAGAGTCATCAGAGTTTTGGTATGTCTTTGTATTTATTCTTTGTAAGACTTATGCTTTAATATATTTTATCTTCTCTATTTACTTTTATGCATTACATTTAATTGGTTAGTATAGTTGTTATACTTTAGCATAGGATCTCCGCCTTGTATCGGGTGCTCTAGTTATTAATTGTGACTAGGGTAGTAATTGGTAGTGTAGACATGGAGTCTAGGCTATATATTACCCGAGATTGCACCCAGTCCAACATATAGTTGTGGTAGCCCCAGGTGGTGACAGCCACGACGGCCGGCGTATTCCACCATGTTAGGGTTGGTGTTTGTAGGACCGTAGTCGGAGCTTCCTAGTCCCTTTCTCACCCCTTTCCGTGACTAGTGTTCTGATGTCCCGAAGTGTTATTGTGTGATTGCTTTACCTTCCATAAATCAGTTATTATAGAACCCAAGTAATAGAGAAGTATTTAGGAACCTTGAACTCTCTCGTTGTCCTCTCACTTTAGCTATTTACTCTTTTATCATAGAATTCTCTCGTGTGTGTCATATATGCATAATTTCTATCATCAATATATCGTTTACCCCTACTTTAATCTAGTTGGTGTATTAGTTAGTAGATACATGATGGTGAACTATCAATGTCTTTATCCATTGTTTCCTAGTGGTAAAATATAAATAACGATACCTGAATACTCCCCAGAAAATGCTACAATGGTTTTTACGTAAACTGCGGAATCCTTCATATTTTAATTGTGCATAAGAAATACCAACAGACTCGCAGTCAATATAGCTTCCCCCACCATGCCTTAGATAAACCAGCAGTGTCTAACATAGCGTTCACCAAGTCAGTCAGCGTGCGGTTTTTCCTCTCGGCAACCCCGTTAGATTCGGGTGAATAGGGAGGAGTCCTCTCATGAATAATACCATGTTCCGCACAAAACTCATCAAACATTATAGAAAAATATTCACCACCACGATCTGACCTTAGACGTTTAATCTTTCTTTCTAGTTGATTTTCAACCTCAGCCTTGAAGATTTTAAAGTAGTCTAACGCCTCATCTTTAGTTTTCAGCAAGTAAATATAGTAAAATCTAGAAGCATCATGTAACACCCCGGTGTTACGTTAGCCTAAACCTGCCATGTCATCATCATCATTGCATAAGCATTTATCATTAGAAAACTCTAATGTGAAGGACTAAAATGAGTTTATCAATTTCTAGGGTTTGTTTGCGCTCTTTTATATTGCATGTGTATGTATACATCATTTAAATTCCACTCACATGTTTGATTTGGTTTATAAAAGCAATCAACTAAAATCAATCGTGATGCTTGCAAGTGTTTGGCTAACCCTAGCTTACACCCCTAACCAAGTTTTACAAGTCAAACAATGTAAAAGAAAGATTCAAAATTGATTGAATTCAAATCCCAACACTAAAGCTAAATTGGCTAAGTGTTGGAAATTTGATATCAATTTCAATTTTGATGAGCTAACTATAATTAATTTTATAAATAAAAGTTGCCAAACTTTGGTACCATTTCAAAGTATGAAGTTTGTACTTTGAAAGTGTGCCATTGGTTGGGTTTGAAAAGTACCACAACATCATTAATTAATTGCCTAAAATTCCAATTTGAAATTCTTCCTCAAAAGCTGAAATTCAAAAGCCTTTTATCCCTTTTCTAAATTTCATCTCAAAATATTCAAAATTTGGGAAAACTTCAAAAATACAGTTTGTGAATCTCTTTGAGCTCTACAACTTTGGTATATAAAGTTTTTCAAGTTTTTGAATAAAATTTGGAGTATTTTCAAAAGTTCTCCAAATTGGAAAATGTCCCTTTTGATTTTTAAACCCCAATTAAAAATCCGTTTGGTTTCATGAAAAACTTTCTACATGAAAGTTGTAGATCTTGAGAAAATGAACAACTTTTATTTTTGGAGATTTTCATCTTTTATTCAAAATTCAAAAGTAATTTTGAAATCCTTAAAATTAAGGTTTTTGCCCTCTTTTTTGAATTTGAAATTCAAATTCAAAATCCATTTGAAATCTGACAAAACTTTCTAAATGAAAGTTGTAGAGCATGAATTTTGGAGCAATCTGTATTTTTGGAATTTTTGAGCTTTTATTCAAAATTTTGGAGTAATTTGAAAAGGGAGGGAATGAGGTGGCTAGTTGCTACAGTACCCGGGGGGGGACACCTGCCTCTGCCCATGCCGGCCCGGCTGCCTGATCGCCGCCGTGACAAAATCCGGCGCCTTCCCTGATTTCCCGCGCCACCAACCAGCGCGAGCTTCGCCGCCGAAGGTGCCAGCCACCACGTCGACACCTTCCTTGCCTATAAGAGTCACCGTCGGCGTCGTGTTCTCCTTTCCTTCTTCCCCCCACCGCCGTCGAACCACTTCCGCTCGCCAAAGCAATTCACCGCCACCCTAGCACCTCGGTCCAATTGCTCTTGCCTGCAGCGCCGCAACACCCCCTGCGCACCCACCGGACCTAATTGGAGCTCTTGACATCGCCGGAATCGCCGCCCCGCTCTGTCATCTTCCACCTCTCCGGTCGCCGGACTCCGCCGTGGGCACTCTCCAATGGTCGAGCATCACCGTGCATCGCAAATCGAGTAAATTCCTTGTTTTAGCTTCGCCCTAAACCAATGATCACGGTCGGCTCATCATCTTTCACCGCCAAGGTCGGGACGCGCGCGAAACGACGGTGAGCTCACCGGTTCGCGCCCGCCGTCTCCGCTCTCACCGCTGCTACGACTCTCTGCTCCGCCCCCGCTTGAACCCGTGTGAGCATCGTGCTCGTGGTGAGCCCCTGAATCCATCTTCAACCTTGTTTTGATCTCTACTGTTTTCTTTATTCGACGGAACGCCGTGCACCGCCATCCGCCTCGGCCGCCGCTGCTCGCGCTCCGGTGAGCCACCGTGGATGTGTTGTAGTTTGTCGAGTTCGCCGTAGCACAAGGAGAACCATGATGCCGTTCGTGTCGGTGTTGGACTCGCCGTCGACGAGATAGCCGCCGGCGCCGTCGTCGTGTCTCTGTTGAACCGGAGGGAAGCGAGGGAAGAGGGAGCAGCTGACGTGCGGGGCCAGCATGTCAGCGAAGGGAAGAGAGGAGGAGGCGGCAGGCCGCGCGCGCGCCTGCGCGTAGGCAGGCCGTGTTTATGGGCTGGGCTGGTACTGTGCGGGGTGCTCGGGCCGCACAGTGAGGTCCAGCAGGAAGGAAAAATGCTTTTTCCTTTTTCAAATGAATTTCCAATGGTGAGTTTCATCTTTTTGTACTAATTTATTTGGGCAAATAAAAATGTGCAAAAATATGCTCTGTGCTCCTTGAGTGATGATCTATGTAGAAAAAATGCTAACTCGGTTTTCAGCAACTTTTGTTTACAATGAAAATTGCTTCTTTTAATTACTAAATGCAACTTCCATGATTTTTAATAATTAAAATATAAGTCCAAAATTTATGAAATTTGTTTTGCATGCTAATTAGATGATAATGATCTTAATTATGAAGTTTGATCATGTTTTGACTAAGTTTTGTTTTATGCTTAATTAATACCTTTATTAATTAGTGTTTAATTAATTAATCTTTTAGTTAATTAGTGCTTACTTAATATTTAATTAGCCAGTTGATTAGTGGCTTTCAACGACTGTAAAAATGGTCAATAAATTAGTAATCACCCTTAATCACTGTTAGTGTTGCCTGATTTTTGGGATTAAGTGATGACCCTAGGTCATTAACCCTAATGACCTTCGGCATTTTATTTTGATTGCGTATCGTTAGTCCGTCGTCGTCGACGCTAGATGTACCTTCTTAGTGCAATTATACCGTGAAGGAAAGTTGTACTCAAGATAGGTTAACAATCGTTGCATCATTATTGCATGCTCTTTTATTTACTGCACTGTAATCATGCATCTCAATCGTGTAGTTGATCCGACTCCCGTCTCGGAGGAAGGTTATCAGTGTGAGAAGGTTGATCCCGATCTCGGCAGTGCCATCGCTGCTACGAACTTCGTCGAGCCCCAAGGCAAGCCCCGGATGCATTCAGACCCTTCTTTGTATTTCGAAAATCTTTTATATTGTATGTTGATGATGTGATGCATTAGATAACAGGAGTTTTGTGATCACCTAATTTGGTGCATTTACCGTACCTTGATATAAACCCTGGATACCTGTTTTGATTTCGAAAATGCTAGTGCATGCTTATCCCTGCAGATAGCAAAGGCTTTATGAAATGTTTTTAAAGATGTGATAACAAAAGTTCCCCCTTGAGGGTAATTACGAAAACCTGATGTTACTTGCTGGTATCCCTTCACTTTGATCGGGTCAAGGGTACGCAACAAGAGCATGATGACGAGTAAATTGAGACTGGGTGGAGTGACTTGCACCGGGGAGGGGCTAGTGCCCCGGTGTAGTGTCGTCCCACTTGTGAGTCGGTTAAGCACCGTTCGTTGTCTTGGCCCTTGGATCATGAGGTTATTGGATAGTACTAGTCGCATGCTAATGGCGGTAAGCTCCCTCGTATGATCCATGCGAGAACGGACAACCGGCACGGGAAGTAGCGTGTACCCATACTACGGGTATACCCGTCGACGGTTGTGACTGACGGCGTAGGAAAATGGTGTACTGTACTCTCGTGGCTAGGATCCGTTCTGGCAGGGAGAAATGCAAGCGTGAGTTGATGTATGTGAGATGTTTGGTCCTACATACATCGTGTGGCTAGGAAGCCCCAGCTGGGTATATAAAGCGATTCGAATCGTCGTGTGCTCCACGATATGGGAGTCGTGATCCTAGCACCAGCATCGTAGTAATAATGAAAGTTGATGATGGAAAGTTTTGAATCCGATACATGGTTGACAAGTGATTGACGTAGTAAAGTAAGGACTGGCTTAGTCTCTTTTTGCAAAGGTGTCATTTGATCTTGCTAAAGCCTTACCTTGATTCCTATTAGCCAGCATTCCTGAGTCTTCTCCCAATTTTTGGTCGGGTAAGTCTTGCGGAGTACTTTTTGTACTCAGGGTTTGTTCAACCCCTGTTGCAGGTGAACCGCATGGACAAGTGTGCCATGGCCCTTGTTGCATGACGGTGATCGAGGAAGAGTCTGCTGAGGAGTAGATTGTGTGGCCCGTGGGCAGGGCGCTTTCGTTGTGTGATTGTAATAAGGTTACGTAATGATACTTCCGCTGTTTTGTAATAATGCTACTCTGGTTTGTATAAGTTTGACAAAAGTTTTGTAAATTAAGTATTTTAAGTCTTCCGCTACTCTGGTATTTTGTATGAAAACTGTTGTAATACTGTGATGTCTCTGTAAGTATCGATCCTGGAGGAATTGTGGTTTATCGGGGTTTCACCTGACGGAACATTCTAGGTTATATGGTATGCAAGTATGACTGACAGAGGTCTTTAGGACAATGTCAGGTGCTTGTGGGCCCTATAATTTAGAAGGTTCTACCACACATCATCAATTAACGTCATGAAGTATCTCTTTTCACCTTTAGTCAACACACCATTCATCTCACAGAGATCAGGATGTATGAGTTCTAGAGGTACCAAGTGTCTCTCCTCCGCTGCCTTGTGAGGCTTTCGAGGTTGCTTAGATTGCACACAACTATGGCACTTTGAACCTTTGGCAATGGTAAAATCTGGAATTAACCGTAGGCTAGATAAATGTGACATCAAATCAAAATTTACATGACATAAACGAGAATGCCAAACACTAGAATTATCATTAATTGTGCCACAAATATGATTGACTGACTTATTACAGAAATCTGCTAAACTCAGATGGAACAAGCCTCCGCAATCATAGCCTTTACCAATAAATTGTCCATGTTTAGACATAACTACTTTATTGGACTCTAGTACTACTTTAAACCCATCTCTTAATAAAAGAGAAACGCTAACAAGGTTTTTGCGAATAGTAGGGACATGCTGCACGTTCTTCAGTTGCACGATCTTTTCCGAAGTAAACTTCAGATCTACCGTGCCAACACCATGAACAGAAGTATGTGACCCATTCCCCATTAGGACGGAGGAACCTTGGAGCCCCTGGTAGGAAGAAAATAAAGAGATGTCAGTACATACGTGAATATTAGCACCCGTATCAACCCACCAACTAGGTGATTGAAATACTGAAAGTACAGTAGAAAAATTACCATACCTGTCATCGGATTAGATGCGATCCACGAGGTTGACCTTCTTCTCTTTACGGTCAGCACGCTTAGGACACTCCTTAGCAAAATGACCAAGATCACCACAAGTGAAACAAGGCATCTCAGACTTGTCTTTCTTTTTTTCTTGAAGGCAGTAGTAGCTTTGGCATTGAAAATATGTTGTTTCCCCTTTCCTTTGTTCTTACCTTTGAAATTTCTCTGGACAAAGTGGGCGCTATGATTCTCCTCGTACCCCTTCTCAGTATTGTCCTTAGCCCGAGCCTTCTCTTCAACATCAAGAGACTGAATCAGGTTTTCAACCGATATTTTCTGTCTCTTGTGTTTAAGACTTGTGGCGAAGTTCCTCCATGGAGAAGGCAACTTTGCAATAATACAACCAGCCACAACTTCATCGGGTATAACATACTTAAGGAGTTCAAGTTCCTTAGCCAGGCGTTGTATCGCATGAGCTTGCTCGACTATAGATTTGCTAGCAACCATCTTATAGTCATGAAAGCTCTCCATGATGTACAGTTCTTTGCCTGCATCCGAAGCACCATAAGTAGTGTTCGATAATCCCACGTAGGCTTTGCGTCTTTATAGTGTATCACAAAGATCATAGATATGATCGATATAGCACGTTACGCACAGCTCCCACAAAGATATCATTGGCTTTCTGGAATCTACTCCGATCTTCATCAGAGAGATCTCCCTCAGGTAAGCCATCTTTGACCCAGAAAACTTTCATGGCAGTAAGTCAATCTGTGACCTTTACAGACCACCTCTTAAAGTGCGTACCAGAGAATTTCTCTGGCCTCAGCGCATCAACAAAACTAGCCATAGAAACTGAAAAAGACCTATAATAAAGTTTTTGGATTGTTGAAATATTAGGCAATTTCTAGATTAATTCTATAAAATAAATCATGATAAACCGAACAACTAGACTAAGCATGTTAAACAAACTTGCATGATACAAAATCATATCATAGATCATAGCATGATTCAAAATCATATAACATATCAAACATAACATGATTATAGCAATAGGTGTAAGCACAACCAGCACACCAGATAGATTGAACATATTGGACAATATGGATAATAAGATTAGATCACGGGAATAATACCTGCTGTTCGTAGATGACAAATAAGATGGAAAGGTTCCCGGCGGCGAAGTCAAGATCCTCCAGGTCGCGCCGTCGCTATCTTCAATCGATGGCGGTGGGAGAGCTCGAAGAAGCCGACGATGAAGACGACGCCGAGACGTAGCGCCTCCCTGTCCCCTCGATGGTAGACGAGCCGTGATGAAAATCGGGGGCTTGCCAAGAGCGCTTCCCAAAAACCTTATTCGCCTTCTCCCGGTGCGAAGATCGCAAAAGACGATGGTTCCGGAGACCTGCTCACCCGGTCGCTAGTGCACGCGAACGATCGGGTTGGAGACTTCGGCGACGGCGCAAGAGTAGCGAGAAGAGGAAAATATTGATTTACTACTTTCGGATTTTCAAATTGAAACTCATATTTGTAGTTTTTGGTGTGTCTTTTCCCATGAGGCTTGGCACATATATATATATATATGGAGAAAAATCCCCTTTTCACATCAACTAGCAATATGGTACTATTGATGTTGTACCTTTCCATCTCTTCTCTTGGGTTTAAACAATAAAGCCTATTAGGGAACACAAATATTAGGTCTTTCAGATTTATTAGGAATTTCTAAATTATTATTGGGCCAAGTCCATATACCTAAATTCCTACATGGTCTTCTAGTTCGAGGGGCCTCAGAAAACTCCCAATTAGGTGGCTTTAGGTAAGTTTAGCACTGGTGTATTAGATGTGGTAGGGGGTGCAACAATTGCCTATTACTAATTACTAGACAAGTTTGTAAAATGTAGTATCTTTTCAATCCGAACCACACTTCTTTCACAAAGAGTCAAAAGAATGCGTATGAATTTAGTGAATATTAATACTCTCAAAATTTAGTGGATATGTATCGATGATCGTTTCTCTCCATTTTCTTGCTCCAGTTTTGGAATCGCCACCTCCCACTGGCAACCTTGGTACACACTACACAGTGCACTTCCAGAACAAACCTCTGCTGTATGCATTTCTCGGTCTGTTCGAACATGGCAATCACTCGTCAAAAAATTGACACTGATACCCTTGCGTAAGTCTGAGATAAATTAAGGCATGCATATACATCTGACACATCATACACTTCCTCTAGTGCTTAACGTATGCATACACGTGTGGCATTCACTGTTGGAGGAGGATCGGATCGGAGCAGCTAGGAAGCATCATTGCTCTCGCTCCGGCGACGTTCAGGGGAGGACGGGGCCGATGACGTGCCCTGGATCCGGCTCGACGTCGACGGCGCCGTGCGTCTCGTGGAAGGGGTGGTCGGGCAACGCCGCCGCCGCCGGCCAGACAGCGTCCGCGTCGTCGTGCTTGTTGTCCAACGGGTGGTGGTGGTGGTCGGCCAACGCTGATGGCCCCACGACGGCGAGGGGATTACGCTGGCGGCGCGTGGCATGATGAGCATCAGGAAAGCAGACCTTGTCGCAGGCATAGCTGCAATAGTCTCCCCTGATCTTGCCTGGCCATGCAGTCACTGAAGCAGTCGTCGTAGCAGTCCGCGTACGCGCCGCCGGCGAGCAGCGTCGTCAGCAGCACTGCCGCCGCCGCCGCCGCTGCAACCGCGGCTCGTCCAGCGCCCATCCCCATTTTCCGCCGCACCTCTTGGCCGTACGCGCAATCTACTGCTCGCAGTCTCGGACTGGCTGCAGATGATGACGACGGTCTCATTTGCGTCTGAGGAACTACGACGTACGGCGGCAGCACGCGTCCTCTTATACGGCGGCGGCAGACAGGCCGGCGAGCCAGCACAACTAACTGTCTGTGGCTCTGTGCACGCCGGACGCATGCATGAGAGGAGGAAGGAGATAGGCAAGCGTGCAGGTTTTTCGGACTTGTGTGATTGTGTGTGTGCACGCGTGGGACAGCAGCACACAGATTTGGTACGAGCTGAAGCTGCCGTTTCATCGCGTGGCTGCTGCAGTGCTGCGTGCTGGCTGAGGCTGGCTGATGCTGATCCTCCCCAACTTCAGGGCCGCCGCGTTCATCTACGAGACTACGACAATGCAAGTTTATTGGTGCAGCTCCAGAGTCCAGAGCACGTACGGCCTCAGCGAGGGAGCCAGCAAGAAAGACGACGGTAAAGCAATTCGGGACAGAAAAATGCACCGACAGATCTCTCTACGCATAAAATGAGTTTTGCTCCGGTGATCCTTTTTAAAAAACTTGCACGGATCTTAAAGCACCATGATAATTAATTAAATTTAATTTCCTTTTGGATCTGGACTGGACCCTGCCCTATGCATATCCAACCCAATAAGCCCATTCGCTACCCACTCAGGTTCATAGGTCACTTCGTCACACACGGACGGAGCTCGGTCAATATCATTTGTGGTGGCGACGTGCAAGGAACGGCGGTGACATGCGGAGGGACGCTCGACGAGGCTGAGGCCGGTGACATTGCCGGCATGGATGTAACCTAGCAACTAACGACTCACGCGGAACCGTGGCAGCGGCGGTCTACTGCCATGTCGACGCTGCCAGGGTCTGCTCCCGCCATGCCCGAGCCCCGCTCTGCGGAAGCTTGGCAGGAGCCGAGCAAACCCCTGGCGGCGTCGACGTGGCTGGACTGCCGATTCCACGGTTCGTGCCAGCGTCATCGCCGGTCTGACCCGTCCGCTCCATCGCACGTCGCCGCCACGAATGCGATCGACCGAGCTAGGACCCACCGTGTCGTGCGGATCGACGGAAAAACAAAGTCCAAGTCAAGTAATCTTAATATCTTATAGACAAAAAGTGGGCAGTGGCTGGGCTTGGGTTGGAGATGGATCGGAGAGGGCCTAGTCCATATCCAAAATGAAATTAATTTTAATTAATTATTTCGGTGCTTTAAGATTTATGCAATTTTTTTTAAGGAGGACCACCGGAGCAAAACTCTATAAAAATACGTATATATATACGGGGACATGCCAGTGGAGAGCACAAAATAAACAAAGAAATAGAGAACACACATTTTATCAAAATACAAAAAGGTTCCCTAGTACATGTGCACTCTGTAGCCGGCTAGCGCTGATCTAACTTAACTAGACAGTGTGGTCTTTTGGTTTTTGGGGTGTCGAAAAGCTCCTAGTTAATTACATCCGTGTCTAGGGCCTGAAGGAGCCTCCATGTGAGGGAGAGTGTTTAAGTGAATTGCCCACCTTTCCCCATCACTTTAAGCTTTTGGGTTAAACTAGTCGATATATGCAACTCAATATGCTTAAGCTGTTGTAGTGGTCGTCGTCGGTCTTCGCTTCACATTCTCCATGCATGTGGTGTTGGCATGAATGTAGCGTCGGAATCCATGAGCCGGTGTAGCAAAGCTAGAGCATAGGTTGTGCCTGCCCACGTCGTTCACCTCGTCAGTATTGAATGACATGTAATGATGGTTTGTAGAACATGCATTACCATAGCACATTATTTATGTTCTTAGTTGTTATGTGGGGTTTATGGATAATTTGTAACAAAATGTGTAATCAAAAGAGATTTTGGAGGAATACAGCCTTTTTCAAAATCTTCTCTCTGTTGCAAAAGTGGCGTATACAGCTGAAGGTGGAAGATGCCAAATAGATGGACAGCAAGATCTGGACCGTGGTTGATGTAACTCTGGAAGCAAACTGTTTCATTTTGAATCTGTTTACAGGTTGGACTTGGTAGCATGAAGTACTAGTTGTTTCTTTTTCTTTTGTGCTTGGTTTGTAAGTCATTAATATTTTCAGATGTGACTATTCAGGTTGCTAATTGTTGATGAATTAATGCTTAACAGTATTATACTCCCTCTATTTAAAATTATAATAAGACATTTACTTTTTTAACCACTCGTCTTATTAAAATTTTTTATACATACATACTCAAATTAAATCATTCCTAAAGAACGTTCATCAAGACTTATATCAAAAAAAGTGTTCTCCTTATAATAGAATACAGGTAAGAACCCGGTTGCAGCATAGCTCGTTTGCATGAAAAAAATCACATGATTTGTGACTTGTGACACACAACCTCACGTGTGGTGGTCCAATAGGTCTCACCTGGCAATTTTTTTTTCCATTTTTTAGCCTTTTCTTGGGATATAGAACTGGCAGTGCTGAGTCCTCCTTATCACTGCGGCTTTGGTTGTGTTGGCCAAATCCGACAGTGACGGATGGTTTTGAACCGGCGTTGATGTTTCAAGCCGGTTTAGTGAATATGAAAACTCTAAAAACATTAGTGAATATGTATCGATGACCATTTGTTGCTCCAATTAGATGAGTTTCTATCGCCACTGCCCACTGGCAACCTTGGTGCACAGTGCACTTCCAGAACAACCTCTGCTGTACTATGCATTCCTCGGTCTGTTCGAACATGGCAATCACTCGTCAAATATTGACACTGATACGCTTGCAAAATACGATGACCATTCTGAAAGGAGGGGAAAAATTGACACCGATACCGTTTGCATAAACGGGAGATAATAATTAATTAAGGCATTCTTATACGTTTAATTTGACACATCATACACGGGTGATGACATTCGCCACTGGGGGAGGAGCAGCTAGCTAGCAACTAGCATCGCTCTCGCTCCGACGACGATGTTCAGGGGAGGACGGGGACGACGTCTGCCGGCTCGACGTCGACGGCGCTGTGCGTCTCGTGGAAGGGGTGATCGGGCAACGCCGCCGACCAGACAGCGTCGGCGTCGTCCTGCTTCTTGTCCATCGGGTTGTGGTGGTGGTGGTGGTCGGCTAACGCTGCTGACCCCGCCAAGACGGCGAGGGAAGGACGCTGGCGCGGGGCATGAGCATCAGGATTGCAGACCTTGTCGCAGGCGTAGCTGCAGTAGTCTCTATTATTTTGGTTCCTGGGCATGCAGTCACCGAAGCAGTCGTCGTAGCAGTCCGCGTACGCGCCGCCGGCGAGCAGCAGCACAACCGCCGCCGCCGCCGCCACCATAGCCGCCGCTCGTCCAGCAGCCATCCCCATCTTCCGCTACGCCTATTGGACGCACAATAATCTACTACTCCTCGCACGCACTGGCTGCTGCAGAGTAGATCGATCTCCTTTGCGTCTGATGAACTACCTGGCCGACGATGCGCGTCCTCTTATACGACGGCGGCAGGCACGGCAGGCGAGCCAGCACAACCCGTCTGTGCACACCGGACGCATGCACGAGAGAGAGAGAGGAGGGAGATAGGCAAGCAAGCGTGCAGGTTTTTCGGACTTGAGTGACTTGTGTGTGTGCGGACGCGTGGGACAGCAGCACACAGCCGTGTACGTTGCTGTGTCGTCGTGTGGATAACGCAAGGAAGATACGGTGTCCGCGTAACAAGATCCTTATGAACGGGAACTTAATCTAGAGGGTTGCGCAAGTGTAATGTATTAAACGTCATAAGCGCCTCGGGGCCACTTTACAAATTTTGGCGCAAATTAAATACTGGATGAAGATTAACAAACCACAGAGTAGGACTCTTTATGGCGTCATAATATGCTTCTACTTCTAGTGGAACATTTAAAAATAGCGAAATAGAACTTTTTATCAGCAGTAAAGTCTACATCCAAGACAGGTGGCTCACTGTTGGGGTATACACTCCAAACATATAGCTCATCAATGATATCACCTCATAGGTGCGTCTCAATGTATTGTACATAGTGTGTCAGAGGGAATATTTATAGGGGGTCCTTGACTTCGTAATCTTATACTCCCTCCATATCGTAATTAGAAGTCGTTTAGGACAGTATTACGCTTACCAAGGAGTGCTAAAGAGTGATTAATTAAGGGGTATTTTTCCCTGTCTACCCCTATTAAATAGGTTTGTGGGTAACCATAGAACAAATAAAGTTTGTAGCCGGAGTGGTTGAGGCGCAGCGTCCCGAGGCCTGTGAGCCCGGTTCGAGCCCTGGCATTGATGGATATTTTTTGATTTTCACGATTTTGCATGGTAATTAATGAAGCACGGGAAACAAGCCAGGGGCAACAGAGTCCATAACTTGTCGACAGAGTCAGAACGACTTGTTTTACGCAAATCACTCCAAGGCCCAGAACGACTTGCTTTAGCGATACGGAGGGAGTATATACAAATGGCTATTTTACCACCTCTTCTCTTACTACTACTATTCTTCTTACATTAAGAATGAAGCCGTCTTTACCTCTTCGGGATCATCTTTAGACTCTTGATTGCTTTGTTCTTCTCTTTTTATACGATCCTTGATAATTCTGACTTCGCTTGATCAACGAAGTCGAAATCTACTTCGTCCTGTGAAAACTTTTTATCTCTTCTAATTCTTTAAGCGACGCCGAAGCCACCACCTTCAATTTGCCAACTTTTCCTAGAATCAACAACAAAGTTTGAGGGTTGTGTTTTGCAGTGAAGTCAAATCTCCAACACTCACTTATGCAAGGAGGACATTCAGCAACATCAGTTGGCTTCTGCTCTTCAGGTTAGAGATGGTAGCTGTTTTGCTAACTTGGGAGCTTGTTGTCCGCTTGTTGTGGTTTAGCTCTCTTGTCTTTAGTTGTGTCTGGAGACACCCCCCACACACACACACACACCCCCCCCCCCCAACATATGTTGTTCGGTTCTCAGAGCTCGTGTTTGCTCTTTTTATTTCGGTAGTAGTTATGATGTTTTTAGCTGGTCAGTGGTTTTTTACTCAGGGGATTGTTAATCTTGTAAATTTGTAACTTATTTTATTCCTTTGTCTAATAAAATGCTCAGCAAAAATTTTGTCTCTTTTAAAAAAAAATTAAACAGTTGGTGTAGGAGTACACATGTTGTGAAGTTGTGAAGGTAAGGAAGGCGAAGAACGTGACACGCGTGTGTCGGGCCGTGGCGTGGCGGAATCACCTACTAGTAATTGCTCTCCTACTTGCGCAGCGTAGAAGGTGTAAACTGCCATTTCAATCTTGTATAAACGTGATATAAGTAATTAAGACATGCTTACACATTTCCTCTAGTGCTTAACAAATAACATATACGGGCGCCAGGCGCCACGAGCATACATACAATACAATACAATACGTAGAATACACGGGTGACATTCGCCGTTGGCAGAGGAGCAGCTAGCATGCATATCGCTCTCGCTCGGAGCCTCCGACGACGTTCAAGGGAGGACGGGGACACGTGCCGGACGGACGACGTGCACTGGGCCGTCGTCCGGCTCGACGTCGACGGCGGCGCCGCCGTGCGTCTCGTGGAAGGCGGGGTGGTCCGGCAATGCCGCCGCCGGCGAGACGACGACAGCGTCCGCGTCATCGTCCTGCAGCTTCTTGTCCAACGGGTGGTGGTGCTCGCCGTCGCCGTCGGCCAAAGCCAACTCTGCTGGCCCCACGACGTCGACGGCGAGGGGAGGACGCTGGCGCCGCGTGGCATGAGCAGCAGCAGGCGGATGGCAGACCTTGTCGCAGGCGAAAGTGCAGTAGTCACTCGAGTTTTTCCTGGTCATGCAGTCACTGAAGCAGTCGTTGAAGCAGTGTTCGTCTGCGTACGCGCCGCCGGCGAGCAGCAGTACCGCCGCCGCCGCCGCCGCCATAGCCGCCGCTCGTCCAGCGGCCATCCCCATCGATCTTCCGCTACGCCTATTGGACGCGCAATAATCTACTAGTACCACTGCGTGCTCGCACGCACTGGCTGCGATGCTGCAGAGTAGATCTCCGATCCGTTGCGTCCTCTTATACGATAAACGACGGCGTCCGACACGACAGGCGAGCCAGCACAACCAAGTAACTGTGTCTGTGCACGCCGGACGCATGCACGAGAGGAGAGGAGGGACGAGGGAGACACGCAAGCGTGCAGGTTTCTCGTGCAGCCATGTAATTTGTTTTCCCACGGCAAAAGTTTATCTTATAAGCGCTGTGCATGCTCACGAGGCTACGATGTCTGCAGTCTGCGCAACAAGGTTGTTATGAAAGGGAGCTTAATTCAGACCAAATTGTCGTAGTGATCTGTCCCTGAACTGAATTTGGGGAGGACCAGCCAGCAGCCACGCGATGAACGGCAGCTTCAGCTCGTTCCAAATCTGGATGCTGAAAGAAAAACAGTCCATTTGAAACAAATCTTCATGTCAAAGTTTTTACGAGGAAGTAGAAACCGAGAAGATTAAGCCAAAATCATGGATGAAATGAAATTAATAGTCAGTCAGTTATTAGAGTAGTAATTGCCAGTGGACGATGACCATCTCCATGGGGTGACGCAGGAGCAGAGGATTTCATCGGTAGGCGAGCCACTGCTTGTCGTACGGGCCCCATGCCTCTACATCGCCTTTTTTTTTTTTTTTTTTTTTGCATATACAAGGGGTACATGCATACGGGAGCATGACCGTTCCGTTGGGCTGCAAGAACAAAAGAGCAAATGGTTTTCACACTTGTCACGAAACGAACAAAAAAGTTGAAAACACAGGCACAACAAAACGATAAATTATAAGTTGCTTTGATTTTTTTTGTATATCTATTTTGCTATGTATCTAGATATAGTAAGATGGATGAACCAAAAAAATCAAAGCGACTTATAATTTGGAACGGAGGAAACAGAGGATAACAATATTTACATCTATCAAGAGGAGAAACAAATCTCCTCTTCCACCACGTACTGCTTCAGGTCGGAATCACCGCCGCCGTCGGTTTCTGCTGCTGCTACTAAATCCGAGTCAGGTTAGGGTTCATCGAGGTGGGGAACTATAGGTCTGATTGGTTGGCAACTAAAATTTTTCTTACTAAGGATTTAGTAACCCAAATTTTGGGCAAAAAAATTGCCAAAGATTTGGCAAGCTAAATATGCGTAGTTGGCAAATTTTGATGGCCAACCAATTACTAGCCAAAATGATAGCTTGTCAAATCCTTAGCATGGAAAATTTTTGGTAGTCAACCAATCGGACCCTACGAGTCGAGAGGAAGAGGGAGAGGACCAAGTGAGCGGGTTGGTCTCAGCTGACTTGGTCCACCTCCATTTGTTTGGATAAGGCAGGGACAAAACTGGCCATACGAAACATGTCTCCATATATGTATAAAATGGCAGGAATCATGCTCAAAAGGAATTATAATGAAATGTTTACAATATCACAAATAGTAATAATAGATTTCAAAACTCGCAGAATTGTAATGGCACAGTTCAAATTAACCTCTTTTTAAAATGCTAGTTATGCTTGTGTAAAACATTACCATAGGAGCCATCGAAACTACTATTACTATTTTCTTGCACGCTTATGTATTGCATAAATTTTCCATTGTATATTTGGTCTCTTTTGACAAGAACCTGCACTTTGTTTTCTAACCCCCGTTAAATGACAGGTCTTCTAATTTACGCAGCAAAATAATTCCGACATTGTCTAATACTTAATTTCATAAATGTACTACATACCTTAACTGGCAATGGCAGAAAAAAATTTCATCTCAGACTTACGATTTGAACAATAACAAAATTCTCCCAGAATATAGTATGCTTGCATCTACCTGTGGTAAACTATCATCCTTTTGAATGTTAACAAATAACTTGTGTTATGATCATTATTTGCTGGTCCAGCTGCTCTCTTTATTTGGTGATAAGCTGGGCCCTCATGTCTACTCCTACAGAAATCTTATGAGCAAGCACAATAATAAACCCATTATGATGCAGTTAACCACACAATGGCAAACAAATGGTTGAAGTTTGTTAGTCTCACACGTGTCTTATGAGCAAGCACAGTAATCCACATGCACAAGGGACTGGGATGTAGGTAAAAGTAAAGGTGCAAAAGAATGTTGCCAATGGATTCAAAAGGGAGGAGCTCCATTTTAGCACACAAAGAACCTTGGACTCTATCAATTAATATCAAAAGGAGAATTTCGTCTAGTACAACCAAGACAGACTTGCAGCATATAGACTCACATGCATTTTTTGATGCACATATCAACGGAAGCTTAAGACCTCATCACCTCTATTCCTTGCAAAAACGATAATGATAATCAGCTTAGTAACCTCATTCTGTCACCTCTAGAGACTTTGTCAACATTCAGCACAGCGACAAAAATACCCAAATGCCCAGTAACATTATGATCCACTCAACTAATTTTGAACTGAGGCTATAGTGTGTTAGAACCAGCCACAATTGCTGAAGTGATCTTTTTAATACATTACATGTGAAATTGATTTTTTTAATGCATACTCTTGCACATCAATGAATTTGATGGCTATACCGAGATACCCAAATTAAGGCCCTATTTGGTTGAACTGTGGCTTTTAGAAAAGGTGCTATGAGCTGTGGTTTTTAGTAAAGATGCTGTGAGAAACGTGCTACGAGAAAAGTAGAAGACCATTATTTGGTTAGAAAAATTATGAAACGGTAGGCCATGAAAAAAATACTAGTAAGGACCCTGAATGTCTCTGGGACTGTCTATATGCAAAATACATGTGAAAAACTAATCTGTTCACTAATTTGCAAGTAAATCACTATTATGGAAAGGAAATATATATATTTTCTAAGTTTTCCATCTATCAAAGCTATATGCAACTTTTGTTAGAAAACTTTGAAAATACTATGCTATTCACTGATTCACTATAAATAGCATTTTTAGAAAAAGAAAATCAATTTTTGTAAGTTTGCACACACCATGAACATCTCATCCACATAAATAGACAGAAATGAAGCTTTGAACTTGAACTTGCATCTCAATTGTGTATCAAAATTACCAAACTTTGAAGCTCTATATCTCCCAAATCTAATTCGATCTTGGCCCTTGGTAGAGTTTAATACGAAGAACAAATTTGATTAAGGTAAACTAAAATTCTTACATATAAATTTGAGAAAGAAAAGAGTTACTCATTACTACAGACTAGTTCACCGATGACTCTGTGCTGCTCGCATTCGGGGCGGAGCTCCTGCACGTCACGACTCAGTAGCTTGGGCGCGGCAAAGATGACTCGCACGAAGGGGAAAAGAAAGACAAAAACAAATCGGTATGTTCATAATCAGTGGCAAGTGGATAATTTTTGGACCTAGAAGCAATTGAAAACAGGGGGTGAGGTGCTTTCAAGTTTGTACTGCAGTAAAAACAGCTTTTGGGCAAAAACAATTGTGGCTTTTGAACTCTTTGGTTAGCTTTTGGTTTTTGCAAAAACAAAAACAGATTCAAAAGCTCAACCAAAGGAGGCCTAATTTGATAGCTATACCCAGATACCTAAATGCTGGTTTGTAGCGATCAAAATGGCTATACCTAAAAGCTCAACCAAAGGTGGCTTCAGAAGCCCAAATGGAAGGCGTGGCCCAGACTGATCCAGAAAGTTTCCAGCATAACTTGCCAGCCTGCAGTTGTGTGCTTGTAGCACCAAACCAACCACCCCAGTCTCCATCATGAATGGCATCCACTGATTGATTGAAGCCTTGGAATTGCTCAGCTAGTGCTTTCTGTCTTTACAGTATGTATGGTTCATCTGCGGAATGCATATTCATGCATGATTATATTTGTATGCTGACAGCCACTACATGCCTAATAAGACGACAAAGTATAACATGCTCAAGTGGCCTGCATGCTAGCTCTGTATGATTATTTTTGTACTACGCCTTGTTCGGATGGGGTTGGAAAAATTCCAACCCTTTCCTGTAGCACTTCGTTTTTATTTGGTAAATATTGTCCAATCGTGGTCCAACTAGGCTCAAAAGATTCGTCTCGTGATTTACAACCCAACTATGTAATTAGTTATTTTTTTTAATTTATATTTAATACTATTTACATGTGGGAAACAATTTGTGAGAGGAGAGAGATTAGAAAGTCCTGTAGCACTTCGTTTGTTTGTGGTAAATATTGTCCAATCGTGGGCCCAACTAGGCTCAAAAGATTCATCTCGTGATTTACAACTAAACTGTGTAATTAGTTATTTTTTTTACTAACATTTAATGGTCCATATATATGGGTAGAAATTGATGTGATGGAGAGAGAGTGGAAAAAGTTGGAATTATAAGGGCCATCCGAACAAGGCGTATGCTAACATGGCGTCGTGGGAGCGCCCAACGGTAAAAAATTCTATCATGTACCTAATATAGCCTTGCCCTATTGGCCTGGCGTCGTGGAAGCCCAACAGTAAAAAAATCTATGTACCTAATAATAGTATGACGCTAACATATAACCTGCCCTATCTAGTGGCCTGCTTGCTACTCTACACAGGTACCATTCACTGCCGCCTGCTGTCTCCTGCTCTTGGCCGGGTATTTGACAAATTTTGGTCATCAGTTTCTAGGAGCTACTGCACCGGAAGTAAGTATATGCGTGCCACAAGTTTGCTATGAATGGAATGTAATTTATCCACACTCATATTTTCTGCACATTGTTGTTTCATGAAACAGTGCAGGTTGCAGGATTAACATTGCTATGGCTGCTGCTAGGCTTTTGGAATAGATGGGCGACCCAGTTCCTTGTGGTCTGTAGCCTCACGCAGCAGCTTGTTCTGCTCTTCATTGCGCGCTGGTGTCCGGCGGCATACAGATGGTGGCTTATGGATGGGCGTTCTCTGGCTGGCGTACCAGCTGGTCGACTACAGCACAACATACGCTCTGGGACACCTCGCCATCAGCAGTGCTCCGCACGAGCACCAACTGGTGGCGTTCTGGGCACCTTTCCTCATCTTGCACCTCGGTGGCCCAGATAACATCACCGCCTACTCGCTGGAGGACAACGAGCTCTGGGGGCGCCACCTCCTAACTCTTTTTGCACAGGTGCTGGGAGCTGTATATGTCCTCTGCAAGCACGTCTCTGGCCACTGGACCCCGTTCGTGGTGGGTGCGGCCTTTATGATGGGCGTTGGAGCTGTCAAGATCTGGGAGAGGATATGGTCTCTCAGGCTCGCCAACTTCAGCGTCATCCGGGAATCAATCAAGACAGAGGCACCGGCCAAGTGCAATTTTTTCCTCGAGTATGAGCCCCCTCCATGTGGATTCAAGGAAGATACTGCCCAAGAAGAAGAATCCTTGAAACGGCATGCTCCTACCCTGTTCCATGTCTGCAAGTCTGCCATGGTTGATTCTTCAGTTGATGATTTTGGTTCAAATACTAGGAGTAACCATGGTGATCTTGGTCGAGGAGCCCTTGAAGACTTCAAGAACAAAGACACAGAGTACAAGTGGAAGCTTATGGAGATAGAGCTGTCTCTTATGTATGACATTCTCTACACCAAGGCAGCCATGGTCCACACCTGGATTATTGGCTATTGCATCCGTATCATCTCCGTGTTCACAGTATCAACCTCGCTCTTGCTGTTCTGGCTTAGTGTCAAAGCTGGGTACAGCAGGGTCGACGTTGCTATCACTTATGTCTTGTTTGGTGGAGCCTTGTTTCTGGAGATCATATCACTGCTGGGAGCCCTATTCTCCACCTGGACATTTGCCTTTCTGTGCTCCACGCGATGGAGTGGCCTTAGGCATGCAGCCTTGTGCTCGGGAAGGTGGGACCGGCTTCGTCATGTAGTCGTTTCCCTTCACCGCCTGTCCTACATCACAAGAATTGCTGACTACTTGAGATTATCAAGGAGGTGGCATGGTACCATGGGGCAGTGCAGCATGTTGGACATGTGCACCACAACCCGACCTATTCGAGGCATATGGGCTGTTAGTATTCCAGACAGAGTCAAGGAAAATGTGGTGAATTATATAAAGAAGATCAAGAAACAAGGTTCAATAAACACACTGAGGGTGATTAGGAAGAATTGGGGCCAGCTCGCACTGGACGACCATAAGTTCAAGGTTGATGAGATTCACCTTGGTGCTGAGGTCCAAGAGGCCATCGTCATCTGGCACATTGCCACTGATATCCTCCTTGTCAGATTGGGGAAGTTGAGCAAGGACACAGAGAGTGATGTAGGGGCAATCAAGGCAATCTCCCAATACTTGATGTTCCTCCTTGTTGAACGCCCTGCTATGCTACTATACCTGGCCTTGCTCAGATTAAGGCCTTGTTCGGATGTCTCCAAGTTCCAACTTTTTCCACTCTCTCTCCATCACATCAATTTTTTACCCATATATATGGAGCACTAAATATTAGTAAAAAAATAACTAATTACACAGTTTAGTTGTAAATCACGAGACGAATCTTTTGAGCCTAGTTGGACCACGATTGGACAATATTTACCACAAACAAACGAAACGCTACTATTCATTCGGGTTGCAATTTCTTGCAATCCGAACAAGGCGTAAGTTATACCAACGGACGGAAAAAACTCTGTCCGATGAATGGGGGGAACGTGTTGGTGGCGACAGCTCTGATTCTCGGATCCACCGAAGAGAGGAGCTTGCCAAGAAACTATTATATTATTATAAACTTCAGGAGGACGATGGCACAAAATCTCGTGTAAGATTTGCTTCCGATCTAGCGCAAAAACTGTTCGACAGGGAGGGCGAAAAGGAGGACTCATTGGAAATAGTCTTTGATGTGTGGACAGATATTCTAATCTACGTGGCCAACCGATGCAGCAGGGAGTCGCATGCTAAACAGCTTAGCAAAGGTGGCGAGTTCACAACTCTCATATGGCTTATGACAGAGCACTGTCATCAAGCCGGTTACGACGGATGGCAGTAGTCCTGTCCATTGTTTCATGGCAGTTCTTATTAATCCTCATACTTGGGATGTGGTTAAATATGGCATTGGATCTGTGCGTATCTTATATAATACTTTCTCTATCACAAATTATAAGACGTTTGATTTTTTTACTCCAACTTTAACCACTCATCTTATTCAAAAAGAATTCACAAAAATAGTTAAATTTAAGTTATTTTTGAAGAACTTTTATTAATAAGGCAAGTCACGACAAAAAGAAAATGATATGTTACCTCATTTCGGAAAAAAAAAATAAGACGAGTGGTCAAACTTGATGTAAAAAAAGTCAAAAGTCTTATAATTTGAGATAGAGGCAATATTAAAAACATTATATGAATGTCGAGCTACTTTTGATTCTATTTAACATGTCATGGTCAATTGATGTCCATCTTTAGTATTTGTGTTGATATAAATCATGATGTTACTATTGCAATTTTGGTGCTTGTATAAAGTGGGTTCGAAAACCCAGCGGGTATCCATTCAGGTTTTGTTTGTTTAGGCCCACCTCGGCAGGGGTCAAGATCCAACCTCCGTGGATCACTCTGGCCTAGAAAGGATCCCGGCCCACGTGAAAACAAGTGTTCGTTTAAACCCGGCGTGGGCTGTAGCCTGGCCTACCCCAGCCTTTCTCCCTCGTCCCTGGCCGGGAAGGCGGGAACGGAGCCTGGCGTCTGTTGGGGTGGAAATTATCCCGTCGAGACTCGAGTGCACGCGAAGGAGCAGCTAGGCAGCGCACGTGAAGGCCAAGCGGCGGCGGCGGCGGCGACACGACGCACCAGGCGACAGCATCACGAACGTGAGATTCCCCTCGCCGGCGTCGACCTCCTCCGGCGGCCGCCTTCTCACCGGTACTCATCTTCTGCCCTTTCTAGGGGTTCTTGATTTGGTTCTTGTGTCTCTTCTTGGATCCGCAGTGTTTGGGAGATTTGGGGTGGTGGACGCCATGAATTATCGGAGCTGCTCCCTTAGCACCACTTTGCCTCGGTGCTGGAGTCCCTGGAGAGCTGCTTCCGCGATGGCGGCGGCTACGGCGCGTGCATGCCCAGGGCTCGTGGAGTATTTGCATCTCTTCTTGATTCTGGTAGCTTGTACTGCCAAACAAGAAGCACCTATTGTCTCTGCTTGCAGATATACTCCAGCGATATGTAGGATCTGTACGATTTTGTGTTGTAGCTTGTGCTGCAATGTCATCTACTAGAATCCATCTGTTCTGCGTGTCTCTGCTAGCCTTTACCAAAATTCTTCTTCCATTGAACTTGCAAAACAGTTTTTAGCTTAGATTATGTGGCTTTTGTGAATGAAATATCTAATTCTATTGAATAATAATAGCTCATTATATATAGGGAAAAAATGGAGAGATTGGCTTGACTCGGCTAAACAGCAAACATACAAAGGTGAGTTGTACTGTCACATTAGGTACTTCAACTCTTACAGTGCTATGTGCCCATGTTGCACCTGCGTTTGTTGCTTTCCCCTTAATCTGCTTTGCTGGTTCAGTCAGTATTCCCATGTCCATTACCAAAAGAATATGCTTATTAGTATCTGTACGTAATTTACATATAGGGATGATTGGGATGAATAATGATTCATGTGGCACCAGATTCATACATGTATTTTCTAGATACCTGGAATGAACTATCAAACAATGTTTGAGAAAAAATTGAATAGCAGTTTAGGCGACTGAATGGGCATTGAAGTGTTTACTTGATCTTTTTTTTAAAAGGCTACCCTTTTTTTGTCAACATAGTGGACTTACCCTTTTCACTATGTACTTATTAAATTTGAATATATTATTTCTACTTTGACAATTTGTTCTTTCTAATATTTCTTCCTGCATAGTTGTGTGTACTGATCTTAAGATTGTTATAGGCATCAACATTCAGGAGGCAGATACTCGTATGATCTATGGTTAATATATATTTTGACTTCCTTTTTATTGTATGTTAATCCAAATGTAAAGTTTGATATCTTTGGCTAGGAGAAGATGACAACATATTTGATAGTTTTGATAGTTCAGTATTCCCATGTCTAATAATAATTTTACTTTGTGTATGAGCTATATGTACATACAAAAACAAATTGAGTTAACCACTCTGAATATCCAGTTCTGATTCACTTTTTTTTGAAAGTAAGTCCTGGTTGCAGGACAGAAGGAATGACAAGGCTTGTGCAGAAACATATCTGCATTGTGATCTGTTACTTATCAGGAGTGCCAGGGATGCTATGTATATAGAGCCTCTGGGGTCTGGGCACAAATGCACGGAATGGTGTCCTGTTCCCTGAAAATCATGTGATTTTGTGCTGTTGCCTAGCCAGCCAAACAACAAATGGAGGGAGGGGAGGGGGGCGCAGCTCCAAGGACAAGGGTAAGGTATGTTCTTCCTGATGGGTATGGAGATGGGAGGAGTGCTTTAGGTCCAGATCAACTACCATTTGCTATTAAATACTGTTCATGGACTTCATTCCCAAGGAAAGCTCAATAAGGCTGCTTACTCCATATTAGACACTAGACACTGATGATGTCGTGAAGGATGATTTTAGAACCAAGATACTGGTGAAAGCACAAAGAAATAGGGATATGGCCTACGGGGCTGCCACAGAAGATAAGTATCTAAGTAAAGAATCTAAAACTGGTTTCACGGTCGAAACTATCCCATGTTCATAAACAGTTCTCTTTTCACTGACATACTGCTTCTTCTATTCTATAAACAGATGATGCTAGGAAATCATTGATAATAATGGGCACATGACGCACATCACAATGTCCTGTATCTTGTATGTCAGTGTCAATGTCCATATCAAAATTCATAAGGGCCGCACTTGGGCTAGGAAACCATCACTCATCAGCAAATAATCATTGGCATTGTTATATCTCAACACATAGCAAAACAAGAAAAAAGGCGCTTCAACGAAATGTTGGTCTACATGTTGTGGAACTTATAAAAGGAACAAAATAGGAGATTTTTCTCAACAACACTCGTGAGTCAGTAATGCAGATGGTTTTAAGGATAAAACAGGATAGAGCAGAGAAAGAGAGCTTTAGATAGAGTAGAGAAAGACAGCTTTCACTAGTATCTTGGGGACAATGCCCCTTTTGCTTTGTACATAAACCTCTTTCGTCTTTCCCTTTACTTAATTGAAAGACAGAGCCCCTACTATTATATTAAAAAATATATCTCAAAAGGGTTTGCTGTAGACTTGCAATATCAAAATATGCTTGTCTGATTATTAGTACAATTTCAAGTACTGTTTTACATGCTGGGCATGTGAAATTATTTGCTTGTCCATCTGTTATGTGTGCTGTTTATTTGTTGCCAACATATAGACAAATAAACTAGGGATAAAATTATGTTTTTATATCTTCAAAAGAATTTGGAAAATGCCGAATTAGTACTGCTGGTTTCAAACGGCTGGCAAATACTTACAAACTGAACTGATGGTACAATCAGGTTATTTAATGTTAAATTTATATATCATACGTTGCCTGGCTACTCAGGAACTCACTCATCTAGTACTGTCACAGTTGTGTTTGGCCACTTCCACGCTGCCAATCCTAATCTATTCTCAGTAAAACTATTATTGTCTTTTGCTAATAATTTGCTTCCTCCGCACTACCGATTACTAGACACTCTTGCTTTTTGTTGAGTGTATTTTGTTTGTATTGGTTTGATTTTTAGATATCTTACGTTAGAAATTACTTCATCTATTTGCAATTTTTTGAATAGTTGTGTTCATGAGAAGGAATACTTGCTAGAGCAGAATTGGGTAATTCTGTGAATATATCTGAATCAAAGGTTTGTCTCAGATTAGGAACAGAACATGTTTGCTAATTGCTAATGCTCCACAAGGTTGGAAGTTGGAACATGTTTCTAATACAGTTGAAAAAAAATCTCCAGAATCTGCAAAAAGCCCAAAACAAACTTGGAAAGGCCATGTGAAAGTCAAAGATTGAAGGAAGCAGCGTGCAGCGACTTCTCAACAGACCACGAATCAGATGCGATGGATTTTTTTTTTTTGAAGCAGATGCGATGGATTTGCATGCTGCATGCATTAGCACGCATCCATCAGCATTAAAAAAATACAGCAAGTTGCTCCCTTACTCTGACTCTGACCAAGAAAGGCTATTTTTGGATAAATACAAAGGCAATGCCTTTGTCCGGCAGCCAGCTGCCCAGCACTACCATGGCAATGGGTGTCATCATGAGATTGCTGCCTGCCGCCACCTTCTTCATGATTGCAATCGCCTCCTGGGGAGCGCACGGCGGTGCCAGCGACGAGGCCAGTTCTCTACTTGCTTTCAAGGCAGAGCTCGCTGGCAGCAGCAGCTCCGGTGTGTTGGCCTCCTGGAACAGCACCACCGCCGTCTGCAGATGGGAGGGCGTGGCGTGCAGCGGCGGCGGCCAGGTGGTGTCTCTGAGCCTGCCCTCCCGCGGGCTCGCCGGCGCGCTCTCCCCGGCCATTGGGAACCTCACGTTCCTGCGGAAGCTGAACCTGAGCTCCAACTGGTTCCGGGGGGAGATCCCGGCGAGCATTGGCCGCCTAGCGCGTCTGCAGGCGCTGGACCTGAGCTACAACGCGTTCTCTGGTATGCTTCCCGGCAACCTCAGTTCCTGTGTCAGCTTGCTCTTGTTGAGCCTCAGCAGCAACCAAATCCATGGGCGTATCCCTGTCGAGCTCGGCAGCAAGCTCACGAATCTTCGGGGGCTCTTATTAGCCAACAACAGCCTGACGGGCGCCATCCCCAGATCACTAGGTAACCTTTCATCTCTGGACTACCTTGATCTGACAGACAACCAGCTCGAGGGTCCGGTACCACATGAGCTTGGCAGTATTGGAGGCCTCCAGGCCCTTTTCCTCTTTGGGAACAGCCTATCTGGTGTGCTTCCACAGTCCCTGTACAATCTGTCCTCGCTGAAGAAATTTGGGGTAGAATACAACATGCTGTCTGGAACTATCCCTGCGAAATATCGGCGACAGGTTCCCCAGCATAGAAACACTCAGCTTCTCTCACAATCGGTTCAGTGGAACTATCCCGCCTTCGGTCTCCAAACTCTCTGCTCTCACAAAACTTGGCCTCGCAGGCAATGGCTTTGTTGGACATGTGCCTCCTGCTCTGGGGAAGTTGCAAGGCCTCACTGTTCTGGACTTGGGTGACAACAGGCTAGAAGCCAACGACAGTCAAGGGTGGGAGTTCATCACTTCCCTGACGAACTGCAGCCAGCTTCAGTATCTGATTCTTGGCAACAACTCTTTCAGTGGTAAACTACCCGGTTCAATCACCAACCTATCGACGACTCTCGAAAAGCTTTATCTGGGAGATAATAGGATTTCTGGAGCTATTCCATTGAACATCGGCAATTTGGTTGGTCTGAAATTACTTGAGATGGCAAACAACTCCAATATATCTGGAGCGATCCCAGACAGCATTGGCAGGCTAGAAAACCTGGTTGAGTTGGGGCTTTACAACACTAGCTTGTCAGGCATCATTCCTCAGTCACTAGGAAACCTTACACAGTTGAATAGGCTTTATGCATACTATGGCAATCTAGAAGGGCCCATTCCAACAAGTCTGGGAAACTTGAAGAATCTATTTGTCTTTGATTTATCAACTAATCGACTCAACGGTTCAATTCCCAAAGAGGTGCTAAAACTTCCTCAGCTTTCTTGGTACTTAGACTTATCATACAATGCATTATCTGGGCCACTTCCAGTTGAAGTTGGTAGCTTGGCAAACCTTAACCAAATGATTCTATCGAGGAAACCCAGCTGTCAAGCAGCATACCTGATACTATTGGGAATTGCATATCCCTGGAACGGCTGCTAGATCACAACTCATTTGAGGGAACCATACCTCAATCTCTCAAGAACTTAAAAGGTCTCGCCTTCTTGAACCTGACCATGAATAAGCATCGGGTAGTATTCCCGATGCTCGGCAAGTATTGGCAACCTGCAACAATTGTATCTAGCACACAACAACCTTTCGGGTTTGATCCCAGCAGTTCTCTGAGAACCCGACATTGTTGTCGAACTGGATTTGTCCTTCAATGATCTCCAAGGCGAAGTGCCAAAAGGAGGTATTTTTACAAATGCAACGTCCTTGTCAATACATGGAAATGATGAGCTTTGTGGTGGAGCCTCTCAACTACATTTAGCCCCATGCTCCATGGTCTGCCGCCTGGAGAAGGACAAAAGGCAAGTGTCAAGATCCCTTATGGCCACCCTAACATCGGTCGGCGTACTTGTATTCTTAGGTATAGTAGTTGCTCTTATTCATTTGATTCACAAGAGGTTCGAGGCAGGAGGAAGGCAAGCCAACTCATTTCTACGGTGTCGATGAACAATGCGAAAGAGTTTCTTATCAAGCATTGTCAAATGGAACTGGTGGTTTCTCGAGAGGCTAATTTGCTCGGACAAGGGAGCTACGGTGCTGTTTATAAATGCAATTTACATGAGCAGGGTATTACCACAGCTGTAAAGGTGTTTAACATACAACAGTGCGGGTCTACGAGAAGTTTCATAGCTGAATGCGAGGCACTTTGCGAAGGGTACGCCACCGTTGTCTCATAAAGATCATCACCTGTTGCTCAAGCATCAATCACCAAGGTGCAGAATTCAAGGCGCCGTTTTTGAGTTCATGCCGAATGGTAGTCTGAATGATTGGCTGCATCCAAATCTAAAGTACACACTCTGAGTAATACGCTCAGCCTAGCTCGAGAGATTGGACATTCTTTGTAGACATCATGGATGCTCTAGAATATCTTCACAATCGATTACCCGACCACCAGTAATCCATTGCGACCTCAAGCCAAGTAACATCCTCCTTGCAGAGGATATGAGTGCTCGGGTTGGAGATTTCGGTATCTCGAAAATCCTTTCTCGATGACACTAGCAAAACTCGATAAATTCAATCAGCTTCACTGGACTAAGGGGTTCCATTGGTTATGTCGCTCTAGGTAACAGAAGCTCCTAGCCTCCTACTCACAATGCTATCTTCGTCTTTAACTTCCATTCTGCCATGTCTAGTCTGTCTACGCATGTGTACTTCCTCAATCCACTAACCATGCAAAATAATGTCTGAAATCTGAATGACACTGCAGAGTATGGCGAGGGGTCGATCTGTCTCGATTCTTGGGGATGTCTACAGCCTTGGCATCTTGTTGCTTGAGATGTTCACTGGGAGGAGCCCTACGACGACATGTTCAAAGACTCATTGGACCTTCATAGGTTCGCCGGAGCTGCTCTTCCCGAAGGAGCCTCCGAGATAGCCGACCCAGCAATCTGGCCGCATGAAGAAGCCAAGGCAAAAGATCATCTTGATGCTGCCACAATGAGAAGCCGAGTGTGGAGTGCTTGGTTTCAGTGATCCGGCTTGGAGTCTCCTGCTCAAAGCAAAGCAGCCAAGAGAGCGAATGGCGATGCGAGATATTGCTGTAGAGATGCGTGCGATCGAGACGCGTCACGACGTACCCGCATGGTTGCTAGCTAACTGGATGGGAATATGGATTCTGGAACGAAGCAAAGCGAGTCGCCGAACGGAACCCTCTTATTCGATTAATTTCTGATGTTGAAAATCAGAAGCGACAAAGCAGGATGCCCAACTCTCAAGTTTGTATGAAACTGTCAAATGTCCCCCGTAGTTAAGGAAACCATTGATAGGATTATTTTTTTAATCGAAGTCTCTGTTGCTATCAATATGGAAGGATATAAAGAAGCTCTTGTAGTTACCCTTTACCTGCCAATTCACATCCATAGAAAAAGAAAACTTTTCTATCAATATTATGCACTTAGACTGGCCACAATGTATGGTTTTGCGGTCTTTGAGAAAAGGAGAGAGGAAGGCCCAAACACCGGTGCCATACATTGCACATGATGCTAAGTTGGGCAGAAAAAGTAGGCACTGAGTCATGTTCGTGCCCCGGTGCTTGAACAATAAAAAAAATACATGTGAGAAGGATTGTGTGGTCCGGGTGCTCACACGCATGCGGGATGGATGCGGTGGTGGGGTCTCACGCAGAGGGGAGGCATCGGTATCTACACTGTGGGAATATATGGCATTGAGGCTTCGATTCAGATGTCTGGTAGAAAAAAATTTCAGCACCGGCAAATGCTTTGTGGAGAGTCTTACATCAAGATTCAAATTTATTTTTTTACCCATAACTTGACTAACAATTTTTAAGTATTATAAAGTATTATAATTATAATACAAACTTGATATGGTTAGATTTATAATCAAATGTACTACCCAATTATAAGTTTATAAGAATTATAAGTTATTAAGAATTTATCATATAAACAATATGATATAAAATAATAAATAATCAATATTTCAAGCTATGATTTATATAAAAGAATACAGAGATTTTTTAAAACAAGAATTGGAAGGGGGGTGCCTATTGTATTAAAATGGTGAAGAAGCATAAAGGGCACTATAGAAAGTTATCTGCACAAGCCAAGCACAAGCTTAGAAAAACAAACACACTAGCATAAGAAGAAAAAAAAAAATCAAAGCTTACACCTTCGCTACAAGCTTTGGCTTTGCCACAATCCAAAGTGATGTCTATTTAATTTTTGAAGCGATACTAAGCATGGGCAACCCATCACACTAGAATAATTAAGGTTGTAGTCTCTGCTTAACTCGAGCAAGAGATATTCCCTAAGACAAACCATCATTTGTTGGACCGACTCGGCCGTCCTCATCTATTGGGTTTAGCAGGTTCTCAATACCTAACCACAATGCTATTGCGCCCTTGATGCATTTAGAGAATCTTCACTCCTTAAATAATTGAAGATGACTGATTTCGACTCCCTTTCTTAGATAAATCAATCCTTAGAATCTATGCGAATCAAACTGATGTTTCTTTTCTCCGAAATTCAATTAAAGTAGCGGTAAGGGGACCATGGATGACATGTTTTCAGCGTCTAGGCGGTAAAGGGGACAGTTGCCAATGTTGAATCAACCTCGCGCGACGAGTCTACCTTGAGTGAGTGGCAAATTCCAGGCCGAAAAAGTTGACAAAGAGAAACGTGCCGAAAGTGGAGGATGATAAGGCTAGGGCTGTGGAAAATGGCGGCCCGATGAAGTCGATGGTCAATGCATTTGACAGCGTGGCGTGACCCGTGACGCCATATAAATAGGAGCAAAGACGTAAGCACCTTGAACCTCAACTACCCCGTGGATTCTAGGAAAGCGGCTGCGGTCGAGCAAAGCAACCGGCGGCATGGCATTGCGCTCGGTGAGCTTATTATCTTTGTTGCCGCTGCTTTGCTATCCGCCTCCATGTCCACCTCGGTATTCGTGGGCCGCACAAACCGGGCGACGACGAGGCCGACCGGCCACTGGCGTTCAAGGTCAGCGGCGGTCGGCAACGGCGGCGAGGACAACAACCTACTTGCCTCGTGGAGCAGTAGGCAGCGACTTCATTTGGTAGGGTGTCGAGTGCGGCAGTGAGGGCTAGGAATCGACGGCAGTGGTGGCGCTGACCCTGCCCTCCTATGGCCTCACCGGCACCCCGTCTCCGGCCATCGGAACCTCCACGTTCTGGCTCTGAACCTGTCCTCCAACGACATCGGTTTGGGGTAGCATCCCTGAAAGCATCGGCCGCCTACAACATCTACAGTTGGTTGACCTGAGCTACAACACGTTCAGCGGAGCACTGCCTGCCAACCTAAGCTTCTGTGCCAGCTTGCAGGTCTTGTAGCTCAGAAACAACCAGCTCCATGGGCATATCCCCGCCGAGCTTGGCTACGGGCTCAAAAGCCTCGAGTGGCTCTCGTTGCTAAACAACAGCTTTACGGGTGCTATCCCTGTCAGCACCCGCGGTGGTGCTGGCAATTGAGAAGAGGAATTGGGAGAGGAGAAGGGGGAGGAACCTTCCCCGATAACTTGAAGAGGAAAAAAAGACTAGTTCTGTTACAATTCTCTGAAATGTTACCCTTCCCAGCTCTCACGCACGCTACTTATCCCCTTACAGCTACTCTCTCAGCCACACACATTACAGACCCATTCCGGGCCGGAGAACCTTTTGTTCTTGGACTTGGCCCACTTCTCCTTTGTGGGCTGTCCTGGACCCTTAGCTGGATGAGGGGTTGTGACACCCCCCCTTCCTTGGGAGCCGGCATGCCCCCATGTCGGTGCGTAGGGGAACTGCTGTTGGAGAGCTTCCTTGTCTTCCCAAGTAGCGAGGTCGATGTAAGTCCAGACCACTTGACGAGGACTTGGGCAATCGACCCCGAGCCGTGGTGGTGAAGACGGTGGTCCAGGATGGCTTCTGGAACTTGGAGGGAGTCGCCCACCTCCGGTAGAGTGCTGGACACCGAATGCTTTGTCGACGGTGCGGGCTTGAGGAGGGAGACGTGGAAGACGGGGTGGACCGTCGATGTAGCAGGCAAGTCGAGCTTGTAGGCGATGGAGCCGATGCGTTCGAGCACCGTGTAGGGCCCGAAATACTTGAATGACAGCTTCTGGTGCGCCCTTGGTGCGAGCGAAGACTGAACGTAGGGCTGTAGCTTTAGGAACACCGAGTCGCCGACCGAAAACACTCGGTCGGACTGGCGCTTGTCAGCCTGGTGTTTGATGCGCTGCTGGGCTCGGTGTAAGTGATGTTGAACCGAGGCCAGCATCGTAGCACGCTCCGCGAGCATAGAGTCGACGTCAGGAACAGAAGTAGCCAACAATGGTGAGAGTCCAAAATGACGAGGTGGGTGTCCATAGAGTACCTCGAAGGGAGAGCATTGAAGCGAAGAGTGGAACGAGGTGTTGTACCAATACTCCGTGAGAGAGAGCCAGCGGATCCAACGCTTGGGGCAAGAGTGAAGAAAGCAACGGAGATAAGTTTCCAGGCATTGGTTCACCCGCTCGGTCTAACCATCGGATTGCAGATGGTACGCGAAGCTCATGCACAAGGTAACTTGGGCCAGCCGAAAGAGTTCCCTCTAGAAGGTGCTTGTAAAGATGCGATCCCGGTCGGACACAATATGAGTTGGCAAGCCGTGAAGTCGGTAGACGTTGTCCAGGAAGAGCTGCGCTACTTGAGGAGCAGAGAATGGATGTTGCAGTGGTATGAAGTGAGCGAACTTGCTGAACCAGTCCACGATAACCATGATACAATTGGCTGAACCTGAGCGAGGAAGGCCTTCGATGAAGTCCACAGATATCATCTGCCACGACTCAGTAGGGACGGGCAATGGGGAGAGGAGCCCAGGGTACTTAGCTCTGTCTGGCTTGGACTGGATGCAGACTGTACAGGAAGCAACAAACGCCTTGACTGACGACTTGAGACCCTTCCATGCAAATAGCTTCTTGAAGCGGCCATAAGTCACAGGAAAGCCGGAGTGGCCGCCGACGGCGCTACTGTGCAGCGTGGCCATGATTTTGTCTTGCAGCTGTTTGTTGTCCCCAACCCAGATACAGTCTCGCAATTTGATGATGCCATCGATCAAAGAGTACGGGGGTCGACTTGTAGGAGAGACAGATAACTGCTGTAACAAGCGAGTGGATTCTGGGTCTTGATTGTAACCAGCAGCAACCTCTAAAAGACAAGCTGGGGTAGTATAAGAGATAGCCTGGACCTGAGCCGGAGGTGTGGGGTGGCGAGACAAGGCATCAGCAGCAAGATTGGAAGCACCCGACTTGTAGATCACTTTATACTGCAACCCGACGAGTTCAGTGTACATCTTCAACTACCACGGAGTGTGCAGCCGCTGATCAGACAGGTGCATCAGACTGCACTGGTCAGTGAGGATAACGAATTCGGCATGCTGCAGGTAGCTGCGCCATTGGTCCACGACGACGAGAATTGCCAGGTATTCCTTGTTGTATGTGGAGAGGCCTCGGGTTTAGGGACAAGGGCCTTGCTGACGAAAGCAAGGGGGATGCCCATCCTGTAGCAGTACCGCACCTACGCCACGATCAGATGCATCAGTTTGCAATTGGAACGACCGCCCAAAGTCTGGAAGGGCCAACACCGGGGCAGAGACCAAAGCAGACTTCAGAGCGGAAAATGCTGTGTCATGAGCAGGGGTCCAGATAAACAGAACTCCTTTTTCAATAGATCAGTTAAGGGACGGGCTATGACTGCAAAGTTTTGAACAAACTTGCGGTACTACCCAGCTAGTCCCAAGAAGCTTCTCAACTGCTTGACGTCTTGTGGTCGAGCCCAGGCTTGAATAGACTGAATTTTCACTGGATCGGTGGCAACGCCTTCGCAGCTGATGACATGGCCTAAATAGGCTACCTTCCGCTGTGCAAACTGACACTTGGACAGTTTCAATAGCCAGCCATCGCGCTCGAGCAGCTCAAAGACTTGCAGGAGAAGAACCACATGCTCCTCGAGTGTGGTACGTATATGAGTATATCGTCAAAGAAGATTAGCACCCCCTTGCGCAAGAGAGGCTATAGCGTGACATTCATGGCGCCTTGAAATGTATTGGGGGCACCTATCAAACCAAATGGCATCGCAGTGAACTCAAAGTGGCCCCAGTACGTTTGAAACGCAGTTTTGAACTCTTCGCCCGGCGCGAGCCAAATTTGGTGGAAGCCTGCTCGAAGGTCAAGGCTGGAAAACCATGAAGAGCCGGATAGCTCATCAAGAAGCTCATCAACAATTGGAATGGGGAACTTACTTTTGACCGTGAGGGCATTCAGCTGGCGATAATCGACGCAAAATCGCCAAGAGCCGTCTTTCTTGCGGACCAAGAGGACAGGAGAAGAGAAGGCACTTGTGCTCGGCCGATCAAACTAGATTGCAACAAACTCGAAAACCCAGGACTCTAGCTCAGTCTTCAGTGCTAGTGAAAGGCGGTAGGGCCTTATTGAAATAGGTTGTGCACCTGCTACCAATGGTATTTTGTGATCACAAGCTCGTCGAGGAGGCAGAGCAGACGGTTCTGCAAAGAGATGCTGAAACTGAGCAATGACTGACTGAACCTCTGGAGGAACAGGCGGTGGTTCAGGAGCCGAAGGATCCACTGCAATATGAGACAGCTGGACTACAGAGCAGGGTGCTGAGGAAGGAACGTCTCCATACAGAGTGAGCTGCTTGTCGGCGTAAGATATAGATAGCCATTTTTGATGCCAATTGATCTTCATGGGTGAGAAGGCTTCCAGCTAGTCCATGCTGAGGACGATATCGTATATGCCCAGAGATATAATCTTCAGGTTGGAGTGGAAACGGACACCTTGGACAGACCACTCAACAGCAGGTAATTCAGAGGAACAGGACACAGAAGCACCATCAGCCACTTTGACTGCCACAGGGGACGGCATGGGTCGGACACCTTCAAGCTTGGCTGCCACTGCAGAAGAGAGGAATGAATGGGTACTACCAGAGTCCACCAATATCACCACATCGTGCCCCAGCAGAGAGCCAGATAACTGAAGAGTCCGTGGGTGAGGATCGACTGATACAACATGAGCAAACAACATCAGCATAAGTTGGCCCGAAGGAGAAGACTCCGGTGGAGGTTCATCAACAAGTTGATCAGCAATGAAATCTTCATGGCAACAATCCCAAAACTCCTGCAGGGCATGAAGTTGTGGCTGAGTGCATCGGTGGCCTGGTGACCACTTCTCAGCGTAGTGGACACAAAGGCCTCACGCCTTACGGTTGTTGCGCAGGTTGGCCAGCCGATCATCCACCATGGGAGCAGCCGGGGGCGGCCGGCGGTCATCTGGAACTCTCCTGTCGGGAGCCGCCGGGGCCAACGGTCTGGCCGGTGGAGATGGCAGTGGAAAAGCCATGCGGCCAGACGTAGGACGTGTTGAGGACGAATCGGCACGCTTAGCATCCCGAACACGTGCCGGGTCTGACGCCTCTTCCTGCAACAGAGCGAGAGTACAAGTAGCATTGAGGGTTGCAGGACGGGAAACAAGAATAACTGCATGAATGTCATCCCTGAGGCCATCGATGAATCGGGTAGTGTATGATAGGGTGTCGGGGTTGGTGTTATAGGATCTGAGCTGATCGACAAGTTCAGTGAACTTGTCGACATAGTCGGTGACTGATGTGGTTTGGCGGATGTGGAACAGTTGACGAAGGAGTAGTTCGTGCTGATCGCGGCTAAACCGTTTGTGCAGCATAGAACAGAATCTAGGCCAATCAGTGGATGCAAGACGGCTTTCGATAGACTGGAGCAGTTTAGCCGCGCATGTGAAGTGCATTGTGGCAACACGCACCCACATGGATGGTTCAACAGAGTACATGTCAAAGTAGTTGGAAGCGCATGTAATCCAGAGTTGAACGTGATCACCGTCAAACTGTGGGAAATTGAGTTTGGGAAGACGGCCTAACAGGTTGGAAGAAGAGGCTGGGTAGTTGGGGTGGGTGGTAATGGGTAGGAATTGGGCGGATCAGGAAATTGGGGATGAGTAGGAACAGGTGGAGTGAACTGTGGGTTGGGTGGAGCGGGTAATTTGACAGGAGGATCGGGTGGGTGGAATTGGGGGTAGAATTGAAAGGAAGGAGGTTGGGAATGGTTGTACGTACCATTGGCCAGGTTCAGGACTACGGTTGTGACAGAACCGTAGCCCTGCTCCTGTGTAGTCCATTCATCGCGGTGCCCGCTGGGCCAGTCGGTCTTCTCCCCGGCAGGTGTGCGGCCGGAGACCAACCCAGGTGAGGCGAAGATCCCAGGTTGCGAAACCGGGGGATCCTTGAACGAGCGTTCGCAGAGCTTGGTGACGCGGCGAACCTCCAGGTGAGCATCGTCGACCGCTGCTTCGATCCAGGGGCGCCAATCGTTGAACGCGTCGGCGGCGGACTCGAGGGTGGAAACGCGCTCGTCGCGCTCATCCCGGATCTCGAAGACGCGGATTGACTCGAGATCGTCGGCGCGCAACTCCAGGTCGTTGGTTCGGCGCGCGATGTCGTGGCTCCACTCGTCGAGGCCGCGCACCGCCTCGGATTACGCGGAGCAGTAGAGCTCGATGGCGGAAAGGCGCTCGGCCAGATTGGGGACACTGTCGCGAAAGAGCTCGATTGCCGTGAGGCGCCGATCCACTGAGGTGACATACCGCGACAGAGCGCCGTGGCACTCCTCGACGGCGGAGATCCTGCCGTCGATCGTGGAATCGCTCTCCTGCTGGAACGCCTTTACTTCATCCAGTTTGTTTTCCCACTTCGAGTCCATGGTGTCAAGGCGACGCAGGACCTCGTCGAAAGCGGACTTGACCGTCGGCTCCATGTGGCCACGCGATTTCTGGAACCGGGTGAAGTGGGGATGGTCGGGTACCAAATCCAGGGCGAGGGCCGCCGGATCGACGAGGCTCTGATACCAGATTGTCAGCACCCACGGTGGTGCTGGCAATTGAGAAGAGGAGTTGGGAGTGGAGAAGGGGGAGGAACCTTCCCCGATAACTTGAAGAGGAAGAAGAAGACTAGTTCTGTTACAATTCTCTGAAATGTTACCCTTCCCAGCTCTCACCCATGCTACTTATCCCCTTACGCCTACTCTCTCGACCACACACATTATAGACCCATTCCAGTGGAGAACCATTTGTTCTTGGACTTGGCCCGCTTCTCCTTCGTGGGTTGTCCTGGACCCTTAGCTGATGAGGGGTTGTGACATATCCCGGCATCACTGGCTAATCTATCATCTCTGTACTGGCTTAATCTAGCTAGGAACAAGCTCGAGGGCCGTGTATCACCAAAGTTTGGCAGCATGGAAGGCCTACAGTGCCTTCATCTCTATGATAATAACATCTCAGGTGTGCTGCCACACTCTCTATACAATTTGTCCTCGTTGAAACAGATGCAGCTAGCTGTAAACATGCTATCTGGAAGTATTCCTGCTGATGTTGGCAATAGATTCCCCAACATCAAAACTATTAGCTTTGCTGGGAACCAATTCAGCGGAGTCATCCCGCATTCGCTCTCCAACCTCTTAACTCTGAAATACCTTGACCTCTCACAAAATAGTTTCCATGGGTATGTCCCTCCTACTTTGGGAAGGTTGCATGGTCTCACCTGGCTGTACTTGCTTCGCAACAAGCTAGAAGTGAATGACAGGGAAGGTTGGGATTCCTCACCTCGCTGACAAAGCTAGCCAGGCCCGGCAATGGTTCTTTCGAGAATCATTTCAGCGGGGGCTGCACTGGTTCAATCGCAAACCTATCGACGCCTCTTGAAACTCTTTATTTGGGATACAATACTAGGATTTACGGGGCTATTCCATCGAACATTGGCAACTTGGTTGGTCCGCAAATATTAGACATGGCAGAAACTTCTCTATCTGGACCAATTCCAGATAGCATGGGTAGGCTAGAAAACTTGGTTGAGTTGGGCCTTGACAAGACCAGCTTGTCAGGCCTCATACCTCTGTCGCTAGGAAATCTTACATAGTTGAATAGGCTTTATGCATACTATGCCAATCTAGAGGGGCCCATACCAACAAGCCTGGGAAAGTTGAAGAATCTATTTATCCTTGATTTGTCAACAAATCAGCTCAATGGTTCAATTCCCAGTGAGGTGCTAAAACTTCCTCAGCTTTCTTGGTACTTAGACTTGTCATACAATGCATTATCTGGGCCACTCCCAGTGGAGGTTGTTAGCTTGGTAAACCTTAACCAACTGATTCTATCGGGAAACCAGTTGTCAAGCAGCATACCTGATAGTATTGGGAAATGTGTATCGCTGGTTTCGCTATTCTTTGGATCAGAACTCATTTGAGGGAACCATACCTCAATCTCTGAAGAATTTAAAAGGTCTCGCCTTGCTGAACCTGACCATGAATAAGTCGTCCGGTAGTATTCCCGATGCTCGCCAGTATTGGCAACCCGCAACAGTTATATCTAGCACACAACAACCTTTCGAGGCTTGATTCCAGCGGTTCTACGAACCTGACACTATTGTCAAAATTGGATTTGTCCTTCAATTATCTCCAAGGTGAAGTGCCAAAAGGGGGTATTTTTGCAAATGCAACGTCCATGTCAATTCATGGAAATGATGAGCTTTGTGGTGGAGCCCCTCAACTACATTTAGCTCCATGCTCCATGGGTGCTTTGTGGAGAAGAACAAAAGGCAAGTGTCAAGATCCTTTATTGCTACCCTAACACCCGGTCGGCGCACTTGTATTATTAGTTATAGTAGTTGCTCTTATTCATTTGATTCACAAGAGATTCAGACAAAGAAAGGGAAGCCAACTCATTTCCACGGTAATTGATGAACAGTATGAAAGGGTTTCATATCAAGCATTGTCAAATGGAACTGGTGGTTTCTCAGAGGCTAATTTGCTCGGACAAGGGAGCTACGGTGCTGTTTATAAATGCAATTTACATGATCAGGGTATTACTAGAGCTGTAAAGGTGTTCAACATACGACATTCTGGGTCTACTAGAAGTTTTGTGGCTGAATGTGAGGCACTGCGAAGGGCACGTCACCGTTGTCTCATAAAGATCATCACCTGTTGCTCAAGCATCAATCACCAAGGTGAAGAATTCAAGGCGCTGGTTTTTGAGTTCATGCCAGAGGGTAGTCTGAATGATTGGCTACATCCAGCATCTAAAGTACACACTCTGAGTAATACGCTCAGCCTAGCTCGTAGATTAGACATTGCTTTGGGACATCATGGATGCTCGGAATATCTTCACAATCAGTGTCAGCCTCCAATAATCCATTGCGACCTCAAGCCAAGTAACATCCTCCTTGCAGAGGATATGAGAGCTCGGGTTGGAGATTTCGAATATCAAAAATCCTTTCTGATGACAATAGCAAAACTCTGCTAAATTCAATGACCTTTAGTGGACTGAGGGGCTCCATTGGTTTTGTCGCTCCAGGTAACAGAAGCTCCTATTCACAATGTTACCTTCAATCTCTAACTTCCATTCTTCCATGTCTAGCTATCTCTGCATGTGTACTGAATTGAATTCACTGCGAAATAAAATAATGTCTGAAATCTGAATGACACTGCAGAGTACGGCGAGGGTCGATCTGTCTCGACTCTTTGCTTGAGTTGTTCACCGGGAGGAGCCCTACTGACGAAATATTCAATGACTCATTGGACCTTCCTAGATTCGCCGAAGCTGCTCTCCCCAATGGAGCCTTGGAGATCGCGGACCCAGCAATCTGGCTGCATGATGAAACGGCTGTTGCTGACACAGTAAGAAGCCGGAGCAGGAGTGCTTGGTTTCAGTGATCCGGCTTGGTGTCTCCTGCTCAAAGCAGCAGCCAAGAGAGCGAATGGCGATGCGAGATGCTGTTGTGGAGATACGTGCAATCAGAGACAGAAGCAAGCAAGCTGCCGAACCCTCTTATTCTGATTAATTTGTGATGTTCAAAATCAGAAGCAGCAAAGCAGTGCCAGTTCTGAACTAAATCTTTGTACGCTTTAAAAACTTCATTAATAGCTAGTATGACACAGATGAAATCAACACAGTTGTTATTTGTTACTAGCTTCTTGTACCATCGTACGCTGGTCAAGTTGCGCATTAGCAGGTTTTCTTATTTCGATTTAGGTCCTGTTCATTTCCACGGATTGAACCTTACAAATAATTTCTAGCCGAATTTGTTAGTTTAATTTGTATAACAACCAGAATAATTCCGATTAGGAACGGGCTAATCCGATAGAAACGAACGAGGCCTAGTGAACTAATTGCTTGAGTGGCTGCTGTAATTTTTTCAAGCTGAATCTGAAAGTGTAGAGAGATGACGGGTTGGTGGAGAGCTGAAGGTGTATCTTCTGACTGTCCACGGTTCATCATTGGATTAGGAAGAACAAAGAGATAAGGAAGCCAACAGCAACAGGAATAAGCAAAGGCTGATGATTTTTGACTCTAACCAAGAAAATCAATGTGTGCGCTAGTATTTGCCAGCCGGGTGCATGAGCACGAACAGGTTGATCTCGTTGACATCCGTCTCCGGCGTCGGCTTGCTGATCATCTTGAAGAGCATGTACCCGCGCGCGAGCCTGAACTTGCCGGTGCCGCCGACCACGGCGCGCTCGATGGTGCCGGTGAACCCGAGGATGGGGCCCTGCACAGACAGCGTGCTCCCGCCGTACTCCCCGGCGGTGAACACCAGCGTGACGGACGACAGGTAGCCGGCGCCCAGCTGCACGCTGGTGCCGAAGACGACGCCCTGGTACCGCCCCACGAGCTGCGACGACCGGTCCGGGCCGACGCGGATCTCGTTGTCCACCACGCCCATGCTCCCGAACGACGAGTTGGTGGCGCCCAGCGGGGACTGCAGCACGGCGGTGGCCGTGGCGTTCGCCCCGGTGTACGTCTCGTGCACGTACAGGTGGATGTGCGTGAGGCCATGGTCGCCTTCGCCGGCGGCGGCGGCAGCGACGGACGACGTCAAGGCAAGGAGGAAGAGGAGGTGGGGAAGCGAGGACGGCGCCATGGCGATGGCAGGGGTATGGCTCTGTGTGTCCCATCTTTCCCCGGCTCCGCTTTACATACGTACACATACGTACAGTACGAACGAGCAGTGATTGTGACCTGCCAACTGCTTCACGTGGCGCTGCTGCGTGCAGATGGCGAGGTGGATTGGTGGTCGTCCACTCACTAGCAGTTGTGCGCGCCAGCTGCTGCTTCTCTTCTGTCTATAGATGAGCAACGGGCCGGGCCGAGCCAGCCTGGTCCGGGCACGGTCCTATAGGGCATGGCTCTAAATGGCCCTTTGGGCCACCGTGCCGTGCTGCAGTAGGGCTTCGTGCCCTACTGCTGGCCCAGATTTTGTCTTACCGGCCGATTTCCGTGCCATGCCGGTCCGGAAAGCACAGCCCATATAGCGGCAGGGCGGCCCGTGGCCCGTCGGGAGGACGGAGGGAGTTCGAGGTCGCCGCCTCGCCGCGCTTCGAGGACGTACTGCGGTGCCGTTGCCGCCGTCGCGCTCGATCCAGCGGCGCTGCGGGCGCCGCCCGTCGCCGCTGCGCTTGAGCACGCAGCGCTGCGATGCCGGGCCAGACGCCGTTGTGCTCCAAGCCGGCGCACATGCGGCAAGGCGGCCTCGCGAGGAGCCATGGTGGATGACCAGGGGAAGCCCGGGGAGCGTGGAGGAGGCCGGAGCACGGGATGCCGGGTGACGCCGACGCGCTCCAGTACCCGGCTAGGATGGCTGGTGGGAAACGGGAATGGGGAGGTGGGACCGTGGGAGGAAGGGATTTAGGGTTTGAGTGGAAGGGGCTTTTGGTGGGGTTTTTCTTTTTTTTATTATTAGGAAGGTAGATGGTGGGCTGTTAGCAGGCCACTGTAGTGACCGGGCCGATACTAGGCCTGACAGTATTTACCGTGTCGTGCGGGCTCGAGTGACGGTCCAGGCACGGCCCTATGCTTCATGCCGTGCCGGCTCTGGCCCGCACAGTGACGAGTCGTGTCATGCTTAGGCCGTGCCGAAAAACCATGCTTCGGCCCGTGCCACCGGACCACGGGCCGCATGCTCTCATATACGCTTCTATCCTGACTTCCTTTGTATAGATTAATTAATATATTATTAAGGTTGCCAGCGAAAAAAGAACATTTGCTTGGTTCTGTCTTTCAATGATCTGCATAGTGTGAAGTTCCAAAAGGGGGTGTTTTTGCAAATGAGACTTACTTTTCAATTTACGGAAATAGTGAGCCTTATGGCGGAATATCTCAACTGCATTTAGCTTCATGCTACACGTCTACTGCAGAAATAGGCATTTTCCAAATCCCTTGTGATCTCCCTAGCATCAGTTGACTCATTGCTTTCCTTGTTTACTTGGTTTCAGATATCGGCGACAGGTTCCCCAGCATAGAAACTCTAAGCTTCTCTTACAACCGGTTCAGTGGAGCTATCCCGCCTTCGGTCTCCAATCTCTCTGCTCTCACAAAACTTAGCCTCGCAGGCAATGGCTTTGTTGGACATGAGCCTCCTACTTTGGGAATGTTGCAAGGCCTCACTGTCCTGGAATTGGTGACAATAGGCTAGAAGCCAACGACAGTCAACGGTGGGAGTTCATCACTCTGCAGCCAGCTTCAGTATCTGATCTCGGCAACAACTCTTTCAGTGGTAAACTGCCTGGTTCAGTCACCAACCTATCGACGACTCTCGAAAATCTTTATCTGGGAGATAATACGATTGCTGGTGCTATGCCATCGAACATCGGCAGTTTGGTTGGTCTGAAATTACTTGAGATGGCAAACAACTCCAATATATCTGGAGCGATCCTGGACAGCATTGGCAGGCTAGAAAACTTGGTTGAGTTGGGGCTTTACAACACTAGCTTGTCAGGCATTATTCCTCAGTCACTAGGTGTCGAGGGAGGACTCATGGGTTCCCCACAGAGAAGATTAAAAAGACCTTCAACTAGGATTCTTTTCATGTAGTAACTCTATTAGGACTAGTTGCATGTAATTCTACTAGGATTACTACTTTGTAACCGACTAGGATTCTTGCTCCTCTAGACCATATAAAAGAGGGCAGGACCCCTAGATCAGGACGATTGATAACCACAACCACAAGAGGCCTCACGGTCTCAAGAGCGCAGGGTGCGATATATTATCCAGCCTAACTGGATGTAGGACGTCGTGACTTTCTGGCGTACCGAACCAGTATAAATCGTGTCTACCTGCGTTTACCATCGAGTTCCTGCGTACGCCGACACCCCTCCGAACAAAAGACCGTCCCGGGTACCCCTGTGGTGGGCTATCGGTGGTAAAACATCGACAGCTGGCGTGCCAGGTAGATGCTATCGGCGCTTTGCGGTCGAGAGCTCGGTGGACCTCAAAAACAAGACTCGTTGCGATGCTCGTCGACCCTCGTAGACAAATTGCTATGGCTCTCATCGACCCTCATCAAGAACTCACCTTGCTCTTGGTCATCACCAGCAACGTCCGTAGAAGCAAGTCCATGAAGATGAACCCGACAGGCACACGTTGATGTTGCATCAAGATGTGTCACGTCGGCCAAGCAAGAAGAAGAAGAAGAAAGGAGTATCAAGCAGCACCATATGCGCAAGATGACGTCAAGACAGTTGGTTGCTATGATCTTCACGAACATATCAACATGTGTATGCAAGATCATGGGAGCAGCCGTTCTGAACAGATCGATTCCGACTCCAACAAACCGGCATCCGACTCCAACCCACGTATGCTCTGCCGAGCGTCTCGTTTCCGAATTCAACTCCGACCTGCCACTAGTACAGAACAAGCCTTTAGTCCCGGTTGGGAAGGGCCTTCTCCCAACCGGGACTAAGAATGCGGGACGGTTCTCCCAACCGGGACTAAAGGTTCCTCCGGAGAAAAAATAAACCGCGGTTTGTGAGATTCGAACCCAATACCTCTCACCTCGCGCATAAAGGTCTTACCAACTCAGCTGTACACCAAATGTGACACAGTCCTGTGTAGTCTCCTTTTAAATTGATCCGTGGAGGACCTTTAGTCCTGGTTGGTAACACCAACCGGGACTAAAAAGTCGACTTTTAGTCCCGGTTGGTATTACCAACCGGGGACTAAAAGTTGAGGACCTTTAGTCCGCGTTAATAAACCCGGGGGACTAAAGATCGACCTTTTAGCCCGGTTGTTATTACTAATCGGGACTAAAGATCTTTAGTCCCGGACGCAAAAAATACCGAGACTAAAGCCGAATTTGTGTATTCACCAAAGGCCTGTTACGTAGTAGTGTGCCGAATCTGACTACAACTCGATGTTCTCAAGGCAACGACGCCTCCGTCCGTGCAAGCAGCAGATCATGAACACAACACCGTATGCAAGACGTACAAGCTAATAATGGACATGCAAATGGAGTGATACAAGACAAAATAATTGATGCAAGAAGCCCGTACGCCAGGGCAAGCTAATTATAGAAATCAAGAATACGAAGAGGCATACAAAAGCATGCAAGGAAAGAGCGCCCAAGACAAGCAAGGCATCTATGCACGCACGGAGGCAAGCAAGCTATAACAGAAGGCATGCAAGCTAAAAGGAGTATACGTATGGAAGTTGGAACTGCTCCGAGTACCTGACAACGTCTGGGTACTAGGCGACGAATGCCGGGTTCTCGGCGGCTCATTCCGAGTTGTTTCCAGATTCCAGTACTCAACGCACTGGCTACTTGACTGGTTTAAGTCATCAACAAAACAATTCGGCCATGTTGTCCGCCGAGTTGTTCGGCTACATCAAGTAAGTTGTCGATCCCGCTTTCATCAACTCAGATGCTACGCCAACAACTCAACTACAGACAACTACTCGGCCGTACTGACCAACTACTCGGCCTGGTTAGAGCTGGACTTGGGCCGTGCCATTTGAGGACGGGTCACGGCACGATCCGAAGCACGGCACGGCACGAAAATTTTTGGACCGTACCGGCACGATACGAATATGAGGGCCGTGCCGTGCTTAGGATATCGGCACGGCGGGCTATATGGCCCGGCCGCATTTTTTTGGCCGTGCTTGGGCCAAGACGGACGCGAAAATGGCACGTATACACATCTACAACTCTACAATACTGTTTCTTGACATTTACTATACTACCTCTCATCTAATTATTAAATAGATTACAAAAATTATTTAACTTTCATAAAAGTTATACACACAAGATATATATTTATTTATATCAAAAGCGGAAAAAAATTAAACAGAGATATTTTGAGGGCCGTGCTTGGGCCGGCACGACCCAAGCACGTGCCGGCGTGCCTCGGGCCGTGCTTGGGCCGAGTAAAAAATTTACCGTGCCGTATTGGCACGGCACGATGTGTCTCGCGTGTCTAAAGAGCACGACCTAAAGCGGCACGAAGCACGAGAGGGCCGGGCTGGGCCGGCACGGCACGGCCCAAGTCCCAGCTCTAGGCCCGGTGATCAACAACTCGACCATAAACCAAGCTAAGTCACATTTCATTTTTCATATATTCCGGATATTATTTGTATACCTCTGTGGCCATATCAACTTCCCTTAAACGGCTGCTAAAGCCTTAAGTCGTGAAGCTTGTCTACTCGAATGGATGGTCACGTCAATGAACCTCTGAACCATACTCGAGATTCAAATGCATAAATGTAACAGGTGCTACTACTCGGGAAATTAACCGGCCTAGTGAGGGAAGACACTAAAAATCATCATGCGAGCAAACACACTGCTCTAAGTCTTCTCTTAACGGTCGCTAAATTCCTCAGGTAGAACATTCCTTAATCCGTGAAGCTTGTCTACTCACATGGCCGATCAAGTCAACAAACCTCTGAACTGAATGCCAGGCTCACATGGTCAAGTCATGAACCTCTGAACCATACGCCAGAGATTCAAGTGCTTAAACATAACAGGACACTACCTAAGAAATTTGCATGGCCTAGTAAGAGCAAGACACAAAAAAGTTCATACGCATTTCATAATGCTGGGGCATACTCTCAATTAATTATCCATACATGGGACACACTCCCAACTTCCTGGAATATCAATTACAACATAATTTTATGTTTAAACATGCAGGGGCCTACATCTAGACCATGTCGTCGAGTAGGGTATGCTCTTGAGAGCTACATTACTTAGCCAAGAAGTAGACAAGTTTAAAAAGAACCTAGATTAATCAAGAACAACCCAGTTGAGATGTGACAAGAACAATCTAGATGGATTGCATCAAGGATCGTGCATATTCAGAGAAAGGAGTAATCAGATACTATGCCACTAAGCTCGGGGGCTCGTCATTACCTCGACTTTTCTAATTTGACTCTAGAACTACGCCCGGGGGCTCAAATTCAAAGATGAAGGACCAAGAATTCAAGCATTCAAGACTACAACAACACAACAACATATCAAGACCCTTTATCCGATTTCTTTTCTAAAGAAAAGAACCCGAAGAAGGCTCGGGGGCTGCAGGGTACATACCCTCAAAGTAGATCTTCAAAAATTTTCTAGGACCCTGGGGCTACACTCACTGAGTGCAATTTTCCAGGAAAAGTGCATCTCAGTTAAAGAAGCAGAAGAAGGAAGACCATCTCAAGATTTCACTTCAAAAGAGCCCGGCTTTTGAAGCTCAATCATGAAATGCTCGGGGCTTGTCGATGGGGGACCCTATGGGGTTCCCCACAGAGAAGATAGAAGAAGACCTAGACCAACTAGGATTCCTTTTATGTAATCATATTAGAACTAGTTGCATGTAATCTTACTAGGATTACTACTTTGTAACCAACTAGGATTCCTCCTCCCCTAGACTATATAAAGGAGGACAGGGCCCCCCTAGATCAAGACAATTGATAACCACAACCACAAGAGGCCTCACGGTCTCAAAAGCGCAAGGCGCGATATATTATCCAACCCAACTGGACGTAGGATGCCGTGATTTTCCGGCGTACCGAACCAGTATAAATCGTGTCTACCTGCGTTTACCATCGAGTTCCAGCATACGCCGACACCCCTCCGAACAAAAGACCATTCCGGGTACCTCTGTGGCGAGCTATCAGTGGTAAAACATCGACACTAGAAAACCTTACACAGTTGAATAGGCTTTAGGCATACTATGGCAATCTAGATGGGTCCATTCCAACGAGCCTGGGAAACTTGAGGAACCTATTTGTCTTTGATACAATGCATTATCTGGGCCACTTCCAGTTGAAGTTGGTAGCTTGGCAAACCTTAACCAGCTAATTCTATCAGGAAACCAGCTGTCAAGCAGCATACCAAGCAGCATACCTGATAGTATTGGGAATTGCATATCAACTGAACGGCCGCTGCTGGATCACAACTTATTTGAGGGAACAATACCTCAATCTCTGAAGAACTTAAAAGGTCTCGCCTTTACTGAACCTGACCATGAATAATCTGTCTGGTAGTATTCCCCGATGCTCGGCGAGTATCGGCAACCTGCAACAATTGTATCTAGCACACAACAACCTTTCGGGTTTGATCCCAAAGAAGGCAAGTGTCGAGATCCCTTATGGCCACCCTAACATCAGTCGGTGCGCTTGTATTCTTAGGTATAGTAGTTGCTCTTATTCATTTGATTCACAAGAGGTTCAGACAAAGAAAGGCAAGCCAACTGATTTCAATGGTAATTGATGAACAGTACGAAAGGGTTTCTTATCAAGCATTGTCAAATGGAACGGCTTCACTTGGTAGCCAGAATCTTACTTGTTGGCTTGGTAGAGGGTAATGATCATTTTAGATGGCGCTTAACCAAATCTGGTTTATTTACGGTTAGATCTATGTATCTCGATGCCATTGATTCTCATCCACCATTCCAAAGACAAGAACATCTGGAGGATGAAAATACCTCTAAAAATCAAGATTTTCCTGGTTTTTACAAAAGGGCGTCATACTCATAAAGGACAACCTAGCGGGAAAAACCGGAAGGGCGTCGAAGTGCTTGTGTTGTAATATGAATGAAACTATTCAACACCTCTTCTTAGATTGCCCTTTTACAAAGACAATTTGGAGGGTTGTTTTCTTTGCTACTAAGCTGACCCAAATTAAATCCATCAACCATATGTTTGGGAATTGGCTTAATAATCAAAATAATAAGATTAAGGCTTTGATTTGGGTGGGGGTCGCTACTTTATGTTTGGGTCGTCTGGCGATGCCGAATGATGTAATTTTTAAACGATTGAAAACTAACTCTATTATGCGGGTTATTTTCGGGAGGAGCATATTGGCTACGCTTTCGGGCCCGATTGCGGCGTGATGAGCGAGGCCGGGGACACCCTTATTTTGATGAGCAAGAAATTAGAGATAATTGCTTTAGAATTTTCTAATAGAGGGTGGAAGCATCTTTATCGTTTGCTTTAGTCTATACCACTAGGTTGGTAGAACAGTGCTTGCTTTTTTGTGTCTTCAACTTGTAATGATTGGCTATGTACATCCTCGGATGTAGAGGCCGGATTATATTATCCTTTATCGAAAAAAAAATGGAACTGGTGGTTTCTCAAAGGCTAATTTGCGCAGACAAGGGAGCTACGGTGCTGTTTATAGATGCAACTTGCATGGTCAGGGTATTACCACAGCTGTAAGGGTGTTTAACATACGACAGTCTGGGTCTACTAGAAGTTTCGTGGCTGAATGCGAGGCCCTGCGAAGGGTACGTCACCATTGTCTCATAAAGATCATGACCTGTTGCTCAAGCATCAATCATCAAGGTGAGGATTTCAAGGCGCTGGTTTTTGAGTTCATGCCGAATGGTAGTCTGAATGATTGGCTGCATCCAGCATCTAAGTACACACTCTGAGTAATATGCTCAGCCTAGCTCAGAGACTAGACATTGCTGTAGACATCATGGATGCTCTAGAATATCTTCACAATCAGTATCAGCCACCAGTAATCCATTGTGACCTCAAGCCAAGTAACATCCTCCTTGCAGAGGATATGAGTGCCCGGGTTGGAGATTTTGGCATATCTAAAATCCTTTCTGATGACACTAGCAAAACTCCGCTAAATTCAATCAGCCTCACTGGACTAAGGGGCTCCATTGGTTATGTCGCTCCAGGTAACAGAAGCTCCTACTGTCATATCACAATAATATTCCAGAAATCATGGCAAATCTGTAGGATATATATAAGTGTTTATGTAATTCAATCGTTTCTGAACTCCATATCGGGTTTATGTTGAAATCACGGTCACCACTTGACGCTTGTTATCACTTTATCCATCTCTTTGCCATAGGTAGTGCAATGTGACCAAATTTCGATGGAGAGACGGTAGCTGAATCTGAATGTGTGTTGCGTGACCTTGCTTCCCCCTCTGCTGGATCATTGGCCATCGCCTTTGATGACTCCACCGCTGCCCTGAATGGAGTCATGGCATGGAGCACAGAACCGATAAACAGACCAACCATCACTGAAACAGAAATATCAGATGCCTAAATTAGGATATAGTGTCTAAATTAGGATATGGGGGGATGAAATCTATGTGGCAAAAACTAAAATAGAATCAGCAAACTGAAATCTAGGCCATGACAATGAAATTATCAACAATATCGGTGAAATTATCTGACATATGCACAGGTATTGATAAAATGTGCAAGTTTGAGCATTGGAAAACTGACTATCAATCATTTCAGATAGTGAGTTTTAGACGACAGGAAAAATGTTGTTAATTTTTTTTTTTAGTTTGGTATAGCTGGCTGGTTTCCATTTTTTCCTGAAAACCAAAGTAAATTTGCGTCCAACTAAAGCTGCTACCTACGCTTTATCACAGTGTAATCGGAAACACATCAGCTATACTATGCTATGTAAATTCTTGGTTTCAGGCATCCCCATCTTCTAGATATCTTCAGCAGTGGAAGTGATATCTCCTACACCATCACATTATGGTTAGCAAACCTATTTTAAGTAAAGGACTAAATTAAAGAAAATCAATTGGTAGAATTAACAAAAAAAAAACAAAGGAGAACTGAATCTAGCAAAAAAAAAAAAAAAAAAACAAAACAAAACTTTCAAAGAAGTTTGTTCTAATTATGTTTCAGCTAGCAGCAATTACCTTAGACAGTGACTTTAGCCTGAGTTATCTTCTTCTTGTGTACTTATTCACTTGGCGTGAGCACATCACTAATGATTAATAATCTAAACATCTAACACTGTTCGATATTTCTATATGACAACTGAGAACGACTTCAAGCTCCAAGACATGAATAAAAAGATGCTTGTATAGTGCAGCAGTGTGTGATGGTTCAGAGATGAACATACAACATGTTAAAGAAAATTCGAAGTTTTCTATTTCATTTTGAGAACCCCAAATATGCCCCTTATCTTGGCCACTGCCATTTTTCAGTATAATCTCCTTTTAGTGGAAATGATATGATTTGGATGTTTGATTATTTAGGTTTGTGCTAGGAAGTAGGAACATGTCCTTGGCGAGACTAGGTTGCACAAGCGGTCTCAAATGTTTGCCTGTTTCCTGTTTGTCCCGTTGTTATACGAGCAGCTAGAAAATTTAGAAAACATGTGCACCAATCACAACCTGAACTGAATTGAAAATGTTGTAGGCAAGAGGTGAAACGGAGCAAACAGATAGAACATTACCAATTACTATTAACAAATGATGAAATGCGTACAATACTAATAATTGAACTTGTAAACTTCCTATATGGTTACTTTCATCTTTTTTTAAAAAAAAAAAAAATCATTTGCTAGAATGAAAGTGGGTACTTTTTTTTTTGGTAAACTCAACCAATATGTTTGATGCAATAAATATCTAAAGCTACCATATTCAACATAAATAAAAATGAAAATTACAGTTCAAATCTGAAGCTTTTAAACGACTACTTACAGGTGGGCTTGTTAATTCATGAACTAAATTGTAGCGTATGCTAATTGACATTTCATCAAACAGTCGAGAGGTCAGATTGTCACCATACTTTGGTTGTTTCATTTCATCTCAAAGGTTGCAACTAAGTTGCTTCCTTATCTTAAAACGTGGATTTATAGGCGTCCAGTGTACTCAAGCAGTACTTTGGGGAAAAAAATAGGAAGGGAAAAAAGCATTTACCTTCTTAGTATGATGTATGAATGTGTCTTGCTGGTTTCTTACCTTCTCAGGCACGCAGGTGGTCGAAGTGGTGAATGGGCACATCAAAAGCTAGGAGCTTTTGTTGTCTCTATCTCCAGGCAAACGGCGTTCTCCACTGCCGTTTTGAGGGGCCTGGACTGAGCTTGGGCTGGGCGTGGCATTATGTCGAACGGTTGGCACGCGAGGCATGCAGGTGGGTGCCCAACGCCGCAGCTCGGCTAGCCGCAGGCCAGGTCCGCTAGAGCCCAGGACGCTGCAGGCGAATGGCTGGTGGCCAGCACGCTGCTACTCACCGGTGCGTGTCGAAGGGCTTGCAGTGGAGAGGCTGTAGGCGGAGGACAGGCTCGCCGTCAACGTCGTTGCGCCCGAGCCCACCACATTCGCCGTGGTGGCCGGAGCCACCGTGACCGCTGGGGCTGGCGCACCGGGGCCCTCCCGCGCCGCCGCGGACCGCAGCTCGCCCGCGCTGCTCAGAGAGAGAGAGAACGGAGGAGCGACGGAGGCGAGGGAGATAGAGCGTGCGTGTGTCTGGATGAGACACCGCACGGGAGGCAGCCACGCCGCCATCGTGCTCGGGCTCCCGCGCTCCCGAGCAGGGGTTCGCACAGCCGCCACGCCGGGGGCTGTTCCGGAGGCCGCCGCGCCGCCGTCGTGGCTGGGCCGCCGCGCCGGGGGCTCTCGAGCGGGCCCGCCAGTGCCGGTGCGGCACCGCGCCGGGTGCCAGGGCCGCCGCGGCAGTGGCCTCCCTCCCCGGGGCCCTCCCCTGCCGCCGCGCCAGAGTCCAGACCGCTCTAGCCGGGGCCAGGACGTATCTATTTAATGATACATGACTCAAATTTTTTTAGCAGTATCTCTGTTTTTCGTTGCAATATTTGTGAGGGAACATTGATGAAATTTTATAGATAACAAAATACAAGTTTCTGATGGAACATCAGCTTGTCATCTCACAATAATATTCCAGAAATCATGGCAAATCTGTAGGATATATATAAGTGTTTATGTAATTCAATCGTTTCTGAACTCCATATCGGGTTTATGTTGAAATCACGGTCACCACTTGACGCTTGTTATCACTTTATCCATCTCTTTGCCATAGGTAGTGCAATGTGACCAAATTTCGATGGAGAGACGGTAGCTGAATCTGAATGTGTGTTGCGTGACCGTGCTGCCCCCTCTGCTGGATCATTGGCCATCGCCTTTGATGACTCCACCGCTGCCCTGAATGGAGTCATGGCATGGAGCACAGAACCGATAAACAGACCAACCATCACTGAAACAGAAATATCAGATGCCTAAATTAGGATATAGTGTCTAAATTAGGATATGGGGGGATGAAATCTATGTGGCAAAAACTAAAATAGAATCAGCAAACTGAAATCTAGGCCATGACAATGAAATTATCAACAATATCGGTGAAATTATCTGACATATGCACAGGTATTGATAAAATGTGCAAGTTTGAGCATTGGAAAACTGACTATCAATCATTTCAGATAGTGAGTTTTAGACGACAGGAAAAATGTTGTTAATTTTTTTTTTTAGTTTGGTATAGCTGGCTGGTTTCCATTTTTTCCTGAAAACCAAAGTAAATTTGCGTCCAACTAAAGCTGCTACCTACGCTTTATCACAGTGTAATCGGAAACACATCAGCTATACTATGCTATGTAAATTCTTGGTTTCAGGCATCCCCATCTTCTAGATATCTTCAGCAGTGGAAGTGATATCTCCTACACCATCACATTATGGTTAGCAAACCTATTTTAAGTAAAGGACTAAATTAAAGAAAATCAATTGGTAGAATTAACAAAAAAAAAAACAAAGGAGAACTGAATCTAGCAAAAAAAAAAAAAAAAAAAAAAAAACTTTCAAAAGAAGTTTGTTCTAATTATGTTTCAGCTAGCAGCAATTACCTTAGACAGTGACTTTAGCCTGAGTTATCTTCTTCTTGTGTACTTATTCACTTGGCGTGAGCACATCACTAATGATTAATAATCTAAACATCTAACACTGTTCGATATTTCTATATGACAACTGAGAACGACTTCAAGCTCCAAGACATGAATAAAAAGATGCTTGTATAGTGCAGCAGTGTGTGATGGTTCAGAGATGAACATACAGCATGTTAAAGAAAATTCAAGTTTTCTATTTCATTTTGAGAACCCCAAATATGCCCCTTATCTTGGCCACTGCCATTTTTCAGTATAATCTCCTTTTAGTGGAAATGATATGATTTGGATGTTTGATTATTTAGGTTTGTGCTAGGAAGTAGGAACATGTCCTTGGCGAGACTAGGTTGCACAAGTGGTCTCAAATGTTTGCCTGTTTCCTGTTTGTCCCGTTGTTATACGAGCAGCTAGAAAATTTAGAAAACATGTGCACCAATCACAACCTGAACTGAATTGAAAATGTTGTAGGCAAGAGGTGAAACGGAGCAAACAGATAGAACATTACCAATTACTATTAACAAATGATGAAGTACGTACAATACTAATAATTGAACTTGTAAACTTCCTATATGGTTACTTTCATCTTTTTTTTTAAAAAAAATCATTTGCTAGAATGAAAGTGGGTACTTTTTTTTGGTAAACTCAACCAATATGTTTGATGCAATAAATATCTAAAGCTACCATATTCAACATAAATAAAAATGAAAATTACAGTTCAAATCTGAAGCTTTTAAACGACTACTTACAGGTGGGCTTGTTAATTCATGAACTAAATTGTAGCGTATGCTAATTGACATTTCATCAAACAGTCGAGAGGTCAGATTGTCACCATACTTTGGTTGTTTCATTTCATCTCAAAGGTTGCAACTAAGTTGCTTCCTTATCTTAAAACGTGGATTTATAGGCGTCCAGTGTACTCAAGCAGTACTTTGGGGAAAAATAGGAAGGGAAAAAGAATTTACCTTCTTAGTATGATGTATGAATGTGTCTTGCTGGTTTCTTACCTTCTCAGGCACGCTGGTGGTCAAAGTGGTGAATGGGCACATCAAAAGCTAGGAGCTTTTGTTGTCTCTATCTCCAGGCAAACGGCGTTCTCCACTGCCGTTTTGAGGGGCCTGGACTGAGCTTGGGCTGGGCGTGGCATTATGTCGAACGGTTGGCACGCGAGGCATGCAGGTGGGTGCCCAACGCCGCAGCTCGGCTAGCCGCAGGCCAGGTCCGCTAGAGCCCAGGACGCTGCAGGCGAATGGCTGGTGGCCAGCACGCTGCTACTCACCGGTGCGTGTCGAAGGGCTTGCAGTGGAGAGGCTGTAGGCGGAGGACAGGCTCGCCGTCAACGTCGTTGCGCCCGAGCCCACCACATTCGCCGTGGTGGCCGGAGCCACCGTGACCGCTGGGGCTGGCGCACCGGGGCCCTCCCGCGCCGCCGTGGACCGCAGCTCGCCCGCGCTGCTCAGAGAGAGGAGAACGGAGGAGCGACGGAGGCGAGGGAGATAGAGCGTGCGTGTGTCTGGATGAGACACCGCACGGGAGGCAGCCACGCCGCCATCGTGCTCGGGCTCCCGCGCTCCCGAGCAGGGGTTCGCACAGCCGCCACGCCGGGGGCTGTTCCGGAGGCCGCCGCGCCGCCGTCGTGGCTGGGCCGCCGCGCCGGGGGCTCTCGAGCGGGCCCGCCAGTGCCGGTGCGGCACCGCGCCGGGTGCCAGGGCCGCCGCGGCAGTGGCCTCCCTCCCCGGGGCCCTCCCCTGCCGCCGCGCCAGAGTCTAGACCGCTCTAGCCGGGGCCAGGACGTATCTATTTAATGATACATGACTCAAATTTTTTTAGCAGTATCTCTGTTTTTCGTTGCAATATTTGTGAGGGAACATTGATGAAATTTTATAGATAACAAAATACAAGTTTCTGATGGAACATCAGCTTGTCATCTCACAATAATATTCCAGAAATCATGGCAAATCTGTAGGATATATATAAGTGTTTATGTAATTCAATCGTTTCTGAACTACATATCGGGTTTATGTTGAAATCACGGTCACCACTTGACGCTTGTTATCACTTTATCCATCTCTTTGCCATAGGTAGTGCAATGTGACCAAATTTCGATGGAGAGACGGTAGCTGAATCTGAATGTGTGTTGCGTGACCGTGCTGCCCCCTCTGCTGGATCATTGGCCATCGCCTTTGATGACTCCACCGCTGCCCTGAATGGAGTCATGGCATGGAGCACAGAACCGATAAACAGACCAACCATCACTGAAACAGAAATATCAGATGCCTAAATTAGGATATAGTGTCTAAATTAGGATATGGGGGATGAAATCTATGTGGCAAAAACTAAAATAGAATCAGCAAACTGAAATCTAGGCCATGACAATGAAATTATCAACAATATCGGTGAAATTATCTGATATATGCACAGGTATTGATAAAATGTGCAAGTTTGAGCATTGGAAAGCTGACTATCAATCATTTCAGATAGTGAGTTTTTAGGCGACAGGAAAAATGTTGTTAATTTTTTTTTAAGTTTGGTATAGCTGGCTGGTTTCCATTTTTTCCTGAAAACCAAAGTAAATTTGCGTCCAACTAAAGCTGCTACCTACGCTTTATCACAGTGTAATCGGAAACACATCAGCTATACTATGCTATGTAAATTCTTGGTTTCAGGCATCCCCATCTTCTAGATATCTTCAGCAGTGGAAGTGATGTCTCCTACACCATCACATTATGGTTAGCAAACCTATTTTAAGTAAAGGACTAAATTAAAGAAAATCAATTGGTAGAATTAACAAAAAAAACAAAGGAGAACTGAATCTAGCAAAAAAAAAAAAAAAACAAAACAAAACTTTCAAAGAAGTTTGTTCTAATTATGTTTCAGCTAGCAGCAATTACCTTAGACAGTGACTTTAGCCTGAGTTATCTTCTTCTTGTGTACTTATTCACTTGGCGTGAGCACATCACTAATGATTAATAATCTAAACATCTAACACTGTTCGATATTTCTATATGACAACTGAGAACGACTTCAAGCTCCAAGACATGAATAAAAAAGATGCTTGTATAGTGCAGCAGTGTGTGATGGTTCAGAGATGAACATACAACATGTTAAAGAAAATTCGAAGTTTTCTATTTCATTTTGAGAACCCCAAATATGCCCCTTATCTTGGCCACTGCCATTTTTCAGTATAATCTCCTTTTAGTGGAAATGATATGATTTGGATGTTTGATTATTTAGGTTTGTGCTAGGAAGTAGGAACATGTCCTTGGCGAGACTAGGTTGCACAAGTGGTCTCAAATGTTTGCCTGTTTCCTGTTTGTCCCGTTGTTATACGAGCAGCTAGAAAATTTAGAAAACATGTGCACCAATCACAACCTGAACTGAATTGAAAATGTTGTAGGCAAGAGGTGAAACGGAGCAAACAGATAGAACATTACCAATTACTATTAACAAATGATGAAGTACGTACAATACTAATAATTGAACTTGTAAACTTCCTATATGGTTACTTTCATCTTTTTTTTTAAAAAAAATCATTTGCTAGAATGAAAGTGGGTACTTTTTTTTTGGTAAACTCAACCAATATGTTTGATGCAATAAATATCTAAAGCTACCATATTCAACATAAATAAAAATGAAAATTACAGTTCAAATCTGAAGCTTTTAAACGACTACTTACAGGTGGGCTTGTTAATTCATGAACTAAATTGTAGCGTATGCTAATTGACATTTCATCAAACAGTCGAGAGGTCAGATTGTCACCATACTTTGGTTGTTTCATTTCATCTCAAAGGTTGCAACTAAGTTGCTTCCTTATCTTAAAACGTGGATTTATAGGCGTCCAGTGTACTCAAGCAGTACTTTGGGGAAAAATAGGAAGGGAAAAAGCATTTACCTTCTTAGTATGATGTATGAATGTGTCTTGCTGGTTTCTTACCTTCTCAGGCACGCAGGTGGTCGAAGTGGTGAATGGGCACATCAAAAGCTAGGAGCTTTTGTTGTCTCTATCTCCAGGCAAACGGCGTTCTCCACTGCCGTTTTGAGGGGCCTGGACTGAGCTTGGGCTGGGCGTGGCATTATGTCGAACGGTTGGCACGCGAGGCATGCAGGTGGGTGCCCAACGCCGCAGCTCGGCTAGCCGCAGGCCAGGTCCGCTAGAGCCCAGGACGCTGCAGGCGAATGGCTGGTGGCCAGCACGCTGCTACTCACCGGTGCGTGTCGAAGGGCTTGCAGTGGAGAGGCTGTAGGCGGAAGACAGGCTCGCCGTCAACGTCGTTGCGCCCGAGCCCACCACACTCGCCGTGGTGGCCGGAGCCACCGTGACCGCTGGGGCTGGCGCACCGGGGCCCTCCCGCGCCGCCGCGGACCGCGGCTCGCCCGCGCTGCTCAGAGAGAGGAGAACGGAGGAGCGACGGAGGCGAGGGAGATAGAGCGTGCGTGTGTCTGGATGAGACGCCGCACGGGAGGCAGCCACGCCGCCATCGTGCTCGGGCTCCCGCGCTCCCGAGCAGGGGTTCGCACAGCCGCCACGCCGGGGGCTGTTCCGGAGGCCGCCGCGCCGCCGTCGTGGCTGGGCCGCCGCGCCGGGGGGCTCTCGAGCGGGCCCGCCAGTGCCGGTGCGGCACCGCGCCGGGTGCCAGGGCCGCCGCGGCAGTGGCCTCCCTCCCCGGGGCCCTCCCCTGCCGCCGCGCCAGAGTCCAGACCGCTCTAGCCGGGGCCAGGACGCCGAGACGCGCGCGACTGGGGCCTGCCCTAGCCGCTGAGAGAGAGGGAGAGGGAAGGAGCGCCGGAGACGAGAGAGAGCGCGGGCGCGCGGAGGCGAGGCCGGGTTGAACGGTTCGATCAATGTCAGCTTGGGAATCGGACGGCCGATAAAAAGCAGGCGACGTGGCCCAATGATTTGCGCGAGCTTGAAACCGCGTTTCGATAGGTAGAGATTCTGCCCTGTCTAGCTGCCTCTGCATGTGTACCTCTGAATCCACTAACCATACAAAATAACGTCTGAAATCTGAATGACACTGCAGAGTATGGCGAGGGTCGATCTGAATGACACTGCAGAAGCAAAGAAGCTGCCGAACCATCTATCCAATTAAGTTTCTGATGTTCAAAATCATAGAAGTAGGCAAGCAGCAGAGCAGGAGGCCCAATTCTGAACCACTGTAAATCATTTTACGGTTTAGAACCTTCATTCATAGCTATGACAAGTGGAAATCAACACAATTTGTTATACTAGTTCCTTGTAACATCATATGCTCGTGAAGTTGCGCATTAGCTTTCCTCCAAAAAGAAGTTGCGCATTAGCAGGTTTTCTTATTTGGATTTGGCAAACTAATTGCTTGATTGGCTGCTATAGTTTTTTTTTTTAAGCTGAAGGTATAGAGATGACGGATTGGTTGAGAGCTAAAGGTGTATCTGCTGACCGTCCACGGTTCATCATTGGATTAGGAAGAACAAAGAGATAACGAAGCCAACAGCAACAGGAATAAACAAAGGCTGATGATTGACTTTGGCAAAGAAACAGGACACGTCAATTTAGGCCTAGTAAATGGCCTGTACTTTATTTCAGAGGAGAAGGAAATTGCTTGTTTATTGGGTTTCATCAAGAGAAACAAATCTGAAACAGTTGGATGTACTTGACGTCGTCGAAAACAGCATGCTCTGGTGTTGATTGGACATAGACACTTCACCCACTGCCCAATAAGGCAATAACACAGTAGCCACTACCCACTCAGAAAGTCTCAATGTGTGTGCTAGTATTTGCCAGCCGGGTGCATGAGCACGAACAGGTTGATCTCGTTGACGTCCGTCTCCGGCGTCGGCTTGCTGATCATCTTGAAGAGCATGTACCCGCGCGCGAGCCTGAACTTGCCGGTGCCGCCGACGACGGCGCGCTCGATGGTGCCGGTGAACCCGAGGATGGGGCCCTGCACGGACAGCGTGCTCCCGCTGTACTCGCCGGCGGTGAACACCAGCGTGATGGACGACAGGTAGCCGGCGCCCAGCTGCAGGCTCGTGCCGAAGAAGACGCCCTGGTATCTGCCGACGAGCTGCGACGACCGGTCCGGGCCGACGCGTATCTCGTCGTCCACCACGCCCATGCTCCCGAACGACGAGTTGGTGGCGCCCAGCGGGGACTGCAGCACGGCGGTGGCCGTCGCGTTCGCCCCCGTGTACGTCTCGTGCACGTACAGGTGGATGTGCGTGAGGCCGTGGTCGCCGGCGGCGGCGGCGGCGAGAACGGCGGCGACGGACGACGTCAAGGCAAGGAGGATGAGGAGGTGGGGAAGCGAGGACGACAGGGCCATGGTGATGGCAACCTTGTGGCTCTGTGTGTCCCATCTTTCGGGGGCTCCGCTTTACATAAGTACAGTACGAACGAACGTGCAGTGATCGTGACATGCCAACAGCTTGCTGGGCGCACATGGCCATGGTGGATTAGTGGTTGCCCACCTGTGTGTAGCAGTTGTGTGCGCCAGCTGCTGCTTCTCTTCCATCCTGACTTTCTTTTATTGTATATATATTATTAATATATTACTCTCTCCGTTCTAAATTATAAATCGTTTTAATTTTTTTTAGTTCATCCATATCATGTCTAGATACATAATAAAATGGATATATCAAAAAGTCAAAGCGACTTATAATTTGGGATGGAGGAAGTAATATATAAAGGTTACCAAGAAAAGAAGAACATTTTGCTCTTCTATTCTACAAATTTTAAAAAGTAAAAAAAAAATATTATAAACAACAAAGAATAGAAGAGTTATTGGTGCAAAGAATAGAAGAGTTGTTGGAGGCCTGAAAATTGTAGAATAAGTTATCTGGAGGACCGGAACTATTGCCTTAGTAGTATTATTGGTGGCCTGAAGAGTTATATCCAGCTCACAACTAGTCTGGTCTGATACCCTCAGGTTTACACAATTTAACATTCTTGTATTGTATGAATTGGTTCTGACTTTCAATGATCTGCAAAATGTGAACTGCCAAGAGTTTTTTTTTTTTTTTTTTTTTTTTTTTTTGCAAATGTTCAGTTTACAGAATGGTGAGCTTTATGGCGGAATATCTCAACTGCATTTAGGCTTCATGCTCCATGTCTACAAAAAGAAATGAAAAAAAAAGAAGCATTTTCCAAATCCCTTATGATCTCCCTAGCATCAATCAATACTCGGTTTCGGTAGTCGCTCTTATTCAGTTGGCACACAGGAAGCTCAGAAAAAGCCATGAAAATCAATTCATTGCTTTCCCTTTTTCAATGAGATCTATATTATTTAGCGTTAGTCTTCCTATATTCCTATCACTGTTTGACTAAATAGTTGTTTAGCCTGTGTACTCACATTTAAACGCTACACAGTGGTGCAATGTTTTGTTTAATTGTCTTTTTAAACAACCATTTTATTGGTCCAAGTGATTATTTTGACCGAGCCTAATCAATTGTTTGCCATTTATCGTTTAAGATCTAGTGCTAATTAATTTTGCCCCCATCTAACTACTTGTTTTTTTGATAGAACCATCTAACTACTTGTTATCACTGTATATATTTGGCATGTACTATATTATATTTTGACATGCATAATTGTTGCCTATTTGCATGGTTCTCTCTATTACCGTAGCACCAGTGTCTGCCCGGATGGCTGTGGCTGAAAATCCAAAGACATAAGCACAGTGGTGCTACGCTGGCTAGAAAGGCAGCAGAACAGGCCTGGCAGGCGGTGACTTGCCAGAGCCTTGGCAAGCTTCTGGTGTGCGGGCGGCGATGGCGAATCTCCCCTGCTCTGGCCTCTGGGTGACAAAAGTGACCATCTCGCTGACCTCACCACCATCCCCGTGGAGGGGAGCACCCGGAAGTTGGCGGAGAATATTTCCCACCCTTTCCCTTTTTTTTTTTTTTTTTTGTTTTCTTCAACTTTTTCAACTGAACACATATTTCTCCGTCTAATTTTGCGGCGTGAGTCAGATCAAGAGCTTAATTTCGCGTACCAACTGTGTGCCTTGTTGACCTTGTGCGATTTCGTCTATCCACCCTGTTATTACTCCGTGGACCAGAGCTGGAGCTGTCGGATTACGACCGGAATCCGGAAATAAAGGTGGTTTGATGATGCGAGAAGAAGTGGGATGCAGGTCAGCATCTGCATAGCATGAGCGCCGAGGCCCATGACGAAGCCGCGCTGTCGCTCAAACACCCAAAAAACCACTCAAAAGCCGTCACGGGATTGTGATCCAGTCGCTACATACCCATCGGTTCCCAAGACATGGTGATCATGCGCTCACCGAGCTCACTGCTGCTGCCGCTGCTGCTGTCCGCCTCCGTGTCCATCTCGACACTCGTGGCCGCACAAGCCACCGGCGACGAGGCCGCGCTGCTGGAATTCAAGGCCGCCGCCGCTGCCGCGATCAGTAGTGGCGGCGACGACAACCTGCTTCCATCGTGGAACAGTAGCAGCGTCGGCGGCTTCTGCAGCTGGGAGGGGGTCAGGTGCGGCGGGGCTAGGCGGCGTCGGCGAGTGGTGGCGCTGAGCCTGCCCAACCATGGGCTCGCTGGCACGCTGTCCCCGGCCATCGGGAACCTCACTTTCCTGCGAGTGCTGAACCTGACCTTCAACTGGCTCCATGGGAAAGCATGGTCCTCGAGATGGCATGGGCACAAGAGGAAAAGAGCCGACACGTTGTTCGCCCTAGTCGCCTGGGAATTATGGAAAGAAAGGAACGCACGGCTGTTCCGGAACTCACCTTCCCCAGTCTTTTTTTCACGATCGTGCCTTAGCACGTTTTTCATTAAGAAGAAGTGGAAAGTCTGGTTACAACTACCGCGAGCTAAGAAGCGCCTGAACTTGGTAACCAAAGGTTACCCACCTCAGCCGTCCTAAGCTGAGGCAAGCAAAGCGAGACAGCGAGCACAACGGAAGAAAGACTAGGCGACTACATCTTGAACCTAGCCAAGCTACGACGCAGACTGGGCGGAGCGCTCCAGCAGAGGCAGCAGCGCCCTGAGGTGCCTAAACCCGGAGGCGCACCAAAGGTTGGCCTCATCCAAGATCAATGACAGCAGCTGCGACGGAGCGGCCGCGGTGCCCGCAAAGGTCCTGGCGTTTCTCTCTTTCCATAGTGTCCAGCCTACCAGGAAGAACAGTGAGTCGAAGCCGCGACGGATGGGTTTGGGCAGCCGTTTCCTGCAATCCAACCACCAGGCGATTGAACCCAAATCATCGCGGAAGATCACCCAGCGTGAGAGGCTCAACCGATCCAAGCAAGCCATCCAGACCTCCCGATGAAGACGCAACCCAAGAATGGATGATCGATGGTCTCTGCGGGGCTGGTCGCGAAAGATGCAGAGGTTGGAGTCCCGGAGCCCGTGCCTGAAGCGTCTATCCGCCGTCCAGCACCGGCCGTGCATAACGAGCCAGAAAAAGAAGCGGACCTTAGGGGGGGCGGATGTTTTCCAAATTTGTTTTGCCCCCAACGGTCTTGAACAGCCCAGGAACATGGCCCCGTAGGCGGACGCCGAGGAGTAGCAACGGTCGGCGGTGAGGTTCCATATGAAGGTGTCCGGCGTACCCGGCGTCAAGGTGATGCCCTCCAACCGCTCCCAAAGCACGACATATTCCGTCAGGACCTGTGTGGTGAGTGGCCCTGTGATGTGCCTCACCCAGGATCTGGCCGGCAGCGCAGCCTGGACCAAGGCCTTTCTCTTGCTACGTCGGACCGCCGCAAAGAGGGAAGGCACGAGCTCACAGATGCTCTGCCCATCAACCCAGCGGTCAGTCCAGAAGAATGTCGATGCTCCGTCCCCCAGCTGTGACGCCGTGGCAGCCTTGAATAGCGCGACAACCGCGCGTTCGTTGATCGGCGGCAACGTATTCCAGGCGCGCTGTCCACCAGTCCGCTGCAACCATCACCTTCCCCAGTCTCACACGTGCTATCCGTAATTAAGGCCACCGCCGACCTTTGGATCGATGCCGGGGCAAGTAACCTAGGTTGTCTCATTCGCGAGTAATCCGTTTTTGTATCTCAGTGGCCGGGGGGTGCGCTTTAACGATCCTGTAAAACCCCCGCCACTTTGAATGCCTTCGTGCATCATGTAAAAACCCTCTCCTTTTTAAATACAAAGATACGCAAGCCTTTTGCGTATTTGAGAAAAAAAAACTGGCTCCATGGGAGCATCCCTGCAAGCATCGGCCGCCTCGTACGCCTCAAGACGCTCGACCTGAGCTACAACAAGCTCAGCGGAGAGCTGCCTGCCAACCTCAGCTCCTGCGTCAGCTTGCTGTTCTTGACACTCAGCAGCAACCACCTCCATGGCCGTATTCCTGTCGAGCTCGGCCACAGCCTCACGGACCTTCAGAAGCTCTGGCTGGGAAACAACAGCTTCTCCGGCAATATCCCGGCGTCACTAGCCAACATGTCGGCTCTGTACTCTCTTGATCTGACTACGAACCACTTCCAAGGCCCCGTGCCACCTGAACTCGGCAGCATTGGAGGCCTGAACTTCCTCTATCTCTACGAAAATATGCTCTCAGGTGTGCTTCCACACTCTCTGTACAACTTGTCTAGGCTACAGGTTCTCTCCATTGATACAAACTCCCTGTCTGGGACTATTCCCAGTGATATTGGCGATAGGCTCCCCAGCATCAGAACTCTGAACTTTGGTTACAACAAGTTCCATGGAACTATCCCACCCTCGCTTTCCAACATCTCTGCTCTCACGTTTCTGCAACTCGCGCTAAACAGTTTTAGTGGGCGCGTTCCTGCTACTCTGGGGAGATTGAAAGGTCTCGTTACCCTAAACTTGTCCGACAACAAGCTAGAATCAAGTGATAGGGAGGGGTGGGAATTCATGACGATGCTAGCAAACTGTAGCCAGCTTCGGACCCTGTATATTGACAATAACTCCTTCAGTGGAGAACTTCCTAGTTCAGTTGCAAACCTGTCGACAACTCTCCGGAATCTTTTCTTAGGAAACAATAGGATTTATGGGTTTATTCCATCCGACATAGGTAATTTGGTTGGCCTGCAAGTACTTGGGATTATGAATATTCCCTTATCTGGAGGGATTCCAGAGAGCATTGGTAGGCTTCAAAACTTGGCTGCTTTATACCTTTACAACACCAGCTTGTCAGGCCTTATACCTCCGTCACTGGGAAATCTTACACAGTTGAATACACTTGCTTTATACAATGACAACTTGGAGGGTCCAATTCCAGCAACCTTGGGGAACTTGAAGAACCTGTTTGTTCTTGATCTCTCAGCGCAGAAACTGAATGGTTCAGTCCCCAGAGAGGTTTTGAAACTTCCTGCACTTTCCTACATCTTGAATTTATCACACAATTTGTTGTCTGGGCCACTTCCTACTGAAGTTGGTAGCATGACAAACCTTAACGCATTGTGTTTGTCAGCAAACCAGTTATCTGGCAACATACCTGATAGTATTGGAAACTGCAAATCATTGGAATTCCTGTTGCTAGACCAGAACTCGTTTGAAGGCATACCTCAATCTCTGGAGAATTTGAAAGGTCTTTCTGTACTCAACGTGACCATGAACAAGATGTCCGGGAGTATTCCTGATGCCCTTTGTAGTATTGGTGGCCTACAAGAATTGTATCTAGGACACAACAACCTGTCAGGTTTGATCCCCACATGTCTTCAGAATTTGACCTCATTGATGAAATTGGATCTGTCCTTTAATGATTTGCAAGGTGAAGTGCCAAAAGGGGGCGTTTTTAGAAATGGAAAGAACCTGTCGATTGGTGGGAATGACGAGCTTTGTGGCGGAAGCAGAACACCTCAGCTTCATTTAGCTCGATGCACCATGTTTGCTGCAAAAAAGAAGAAAAGGCATTTGTCGAGTTCCCTTATGATTACCCTAATATTAATCAGTGTACTTGTATTCTCAATTTCAATGGTTACTCTGATTCAGTTGGTCCGTAGGAAGCTCAGCAAAAGGCATGACAATCATCTCATATCCACAGCCGAGGAACAATATGAAAGAGTTTCTTATCATGAATTGTCAAACGGAACCAACGGATTTTCTGAGGCCAGTTTGCTTGGACAAGGAAGCTATGGCAAGGTTTATAAATGTACTTTACATGATCAGGGCACTACAGTAGCTGTAAAGATGTTTAACACACAACAGACTCGGACTATTAGAAGTTTTGTGGTTGAATGTGAGGCACTGCGAAGGGCGCGTCACCGTTGTCTTACAAAGATCATCACTTGCTGCTCAAGCATCACTCACCAAGGTGAAGAGTTCAAGGCACTAGTTTTTGAGTTCATGCCAAATGGTAACTTGAAGAGTTGGCTTCACCCAGAATCTGGCACACTTGCTCTGACAAATACTCTTAGCCTTGAGCAAAGGCTACTCATTGCTGTCAATATCTTAGATGCTTTGGACTATCTTCACAATCACTGCCAGCCATCAATCATTCATTGCGATCTCAAGCCAAGCAACATCCTTCTTGCAGAAGACATGACTGCCCGAGTTGGAGACTTCGGCATATCAAGAATCCTTCCAGATAATAATGTTAGTAGAACCCTGCAAAATTCGACTAACACAACTGGAATAAGAGGCACCATCGGCTATGTTGCTCCAGGTAATTGAAATAGTTATTTTTTTACTTGTACAGTATTCCTATTTCGCGTATGAACACGGCATGTTGAATTTTGTGTTTTTTGTTGCAATCATAGAGTATGGTGAAGGTTCTTTTGTCTCAACACATGGTGATGTTTATAGCCTCGGTATATTGCTGCTTGAGATGTTTACTGGAAAGAGCCCAACAGATGAGATATTCAGTGACTCATTGGATTTGCACAAATTTTCAGAGAATGCTCTTCCAGAGAGAATATGGGAGATAGTTGATCCGACAATCTGGATGCACATAGATGCTAACAACAGAACTACAAGAAGTGGAATTCAGAAATGCTTGGTTTCTATTGTTACTCTTGGAATATCCTGCTCAAAGAAACAACCTAGAGATCGGATCCTGATACAGGATGCAGCTATTGAGATGCATGCTATTAGAGATTTGTACCTTAAATTTTCAGGATCTCATTTGGTGGATTCATGAAGGAATAGCAATAGTTCAAGGCGATTCTCCACAATAGTGAATGTGCTGGACAATGGCCAAGATGCCTCAGCTCATGCCTGTAGGTGATCACTTACCTGAAATAGCTGAAGATGTACGTACTTAAAGTTCCAGCTCTCTATATAACTATTCCATATCTTTTTTTTATACATGCAGGTCTAAAGGATGTTTAGAAAATGTGTCAAAAAGACTGGATCAATAATTTTACCAGTTGTCTGTATGACAAATTTATAGAGAATTTAGTAAGATGTATGAATCAAAGTGTAACGACCCAACATGCATTCTTGAGAATCATCCCCATCATGATAATTGCACCCTTTAAATTGTATTTTTGCAAAACTATTTTCGATAGTTATTAAGTCTGGCGCTATTGTGCAATGGGCTGTGACTGGCAGCACGACGCGTGGACCAGCTGTGGCGGCGCGCGGGGCCTGCGGTGGGGAGCAGCAGCGTCGGCGCGGCCTCTGGTATGGAGCAGACGAGCAGATCCAGCGACGCGCGTGCCCTGCAGTGTGAACGCAAGCGGCGCGGGCGTACGGGCACATACATGCACGTAGCTAGGTGCTCGGATGGAGGAAGAACAGCGTACGCACAGGCAGCCTTTGCTCAGCGTACGTAAGGAAGAAGGAATTGCTTTAAAGTGTTCTCTTTCTCTAAATTATACTCAAGTAAGTTGGAATAGCTAGTATCGTCGGTGTACTGAAGGCTGATATATTTTCCCGGCAGAAGTCCTGCTAGCAATTTTCGAAAAAAAAATATATATATATGATGAACTGTGTACGGTCAGCAGATACCCTTTCAGTTTCAGCTTCAGCTTAATTATAGAAGCCAATCAAGCAATTAGTTCACTAAATCCAAATAAGAAAACCTTAATGCGCAACTTGACCAGCGTACGATGGTACAAGAAGCTAACAAATAACAATTGTGTTGATTTCATCAAGTTTCTAAACCGTACAAAAATTTTGTTCAGAACTGGGCTCCTGCTTTGCTGCTTCAGATTTTGAACATGAGAAATTAATCAGAATAAGAGGGTTTGGTGGCTTGCTTGCTTCTGTCCCAGTCCCAGATTCCCATCCAGCTAGCGGGCAACCATGAGGTACGCGTCTCTGATGGCACGCATCTCCACAGCAGCATCTCGCATCGCCATTCGCTCTCTTGGCTGCTGCTTTGAGCAGGGGACGCCAAGTCGGATCACTGAAACCAAGCACTCCTTACTCCGACTTCTTAGTGTGGTAGCAACAGCCGCTTCATCGTGCAGCCAGATTGCTGGGTCGGCGATCTCCGAGGCTCCGTCGGGGAGAGCAGCTTCGGCGAACCTATGAAGGTCCAATGCGTCATTGAATATTTCGTCAGTGGGCCTCCTCCCGGTGAACAACTCAAGCATAAGTGTGCCAAGGCTGTAGACATCCCCAAGAGCCGAGACAGATCGACCCTCGCCATACTCTGCAGTGTCATTCAGATTTCAGACATTATTTTATTTGGCAGTGAATTCAGTTCAGTACACATGCAGAGATAGCTAGACATGGCAGAATGGAAGTTAGAGACTGAAGGTAATAACATTGTGAATAGGAGTTACTGTTACCTGGAGCGACATAACCAATGGAGCCCCTCAGTCCACTAAAGGTCCTTGAATTTAGCAGAGTTTTGCTATTGTCATCAGAAAGGATTTTTGATATTCCGAAATCTCCAACGCGAGCACTCATATCCTCTGCAAGGAGGATGTTACTTGGCTTGAGGTCGCAATGGATTATTGGAGGCTGACACTGATTGTGAAGATATTCTAGAGCATCCATGATGTCCACAGCAATGTCTAGTCTCTGAGCTAAGCTGAGCATATTACTCAGAGTGTGTACTTTGGATGCTGGATGCAACCAATCATTCAGACTACCCTTTGGCATGAACTCAAAAACCAGCGCCTTGAATTCTTCACCTTGGTGATTGATGCTTGAGCAACAGGTGATGATCTTTATGAGACAACGGTGACGTGCCCTTCGCAGTGCCTCACATTCAGCCACAAAACTTCTAGTAGACCCAGCCTGTCGTATGTTGAACACCTTTACAGCTCTGGTAATACCCTGATCATGAAAATTGCATTTATAAACAGCACCGTAGCTCCCTTGTCCGAGCAAATTAGCCTCTGAGAAACCACCAGTTCCATTTGACAATGATTGATAAGAAATCCTTTCGAACTGTTCATCAGTTACGATGGAAATGAGTTGGCTTGCCTTCCTTTGTCTGAACCTCTTGTGGATCAAATGAACAAGAGCAACTACTATACCTAAGAATACAAGTGCGCCAATCAATGTTAGGGTGGCCATAAGGGATCTTGACACTTCCCTTTTGTTCTTCTCCATAGCCTCTATGGAACATGGAGCTAAATGTAGTTGAGGGGCACCACCACACAGATCATCGTTTCCATGAATCGACAAGGACGTTGCATTTGCAAAAACACCCCCTTTTGGAACTTCACCTTGGAGATCATTGAAGGACAAATCTAGGTGTGACAACAATGTCTGGTTCTGTAGAACTACTGGAATCAAACCTGAAAGGTTGTTGTGTGCTAGATACAATTGTTGCAGGCTGCCAATACTGGCCAGAGCATCAGGAATACGAGACCTTTTAAGTTCTTCAGAGATTGAGGTATGGTTCCCTCAAATGAGTTGTGATCCAACAACAACCGGTCTAGTGATATGCAATTCCCAATACTATCGGGTATGCTGCTTGACAACTGATTTCCTGATAGTATGAGTTGGTTAACGTTTGCCAAGCTGCCAACTTCAACTGGAAGTGGCCCCGACAAGCCATTGTATGATACTCCCTCTGTCCTTGAAAGGAGTGATTCCTAGAAACCGTCTTGGAGTCAAACTTTTTAAACTTTGACTAACTTTATAGAAAAAAAGTAACAACATTTATGACATAAATTGAGTATATTATGAAAATATATTTTATAATAAAAATAATGATACTAATTTGACAACATAAATCTTAATGTTTTTTTTTTCTAAAAAAATTGGCCAAAGTTTCAAAAAATTTGACTTAGGACAACTCTAGAAATTATTTCTTTTAAGGACAGAGGGAGTAAGTCTAAGTACCAAGAAAGCTGAGGAAGTTTTAGCACCTCTTTGGGAATTGAACCATTGAGTCGATTTGTTGACAAATCAAAGACAAATAGATTCTTCAGGTTTCCCAGGCTTGTTGGAATGGGCCCTCTAGATTGCCACAGTATGCATAAAGCCTATTTAACTGGGTAAGATTTCCTAGTGATGGAGGTATGAGACCTGACACGCTAGTGTTGTAAAGGCCCAACTCAAGACTCAACCAAGTTTTCTAGCCTACCAATGCTCTCTGGAATTGGTCCAGATAGAGAAGTTACTGCCATGTATAATATTTTCAGACCAACCAAGTTGCCAATGTTGGATGGAATCGGCCCAGAAATCCTACTGTCTCCCAAATAAAGAGTTTCAAGGGTTGTCGATAGGTTTGCGATTGAACCAGGCAGCTTCCCGCTGAAATGATTCTTGGAAAGAACCAGTTGCTGAAGTTGACTGCACTTTGTCAGCGAGGTGAGGAATTCCCAACCTTCCCTGTCATTCGCTTCTAGCTTGTTGCCAGCCAAGCAGAGCCAGGTGAGACCTTGCAACCTTCCCAAAGTAGGAGGCACATATCCATTAAAACTATTTGTTGAGAGCTCAAGGATTTTGAGAGTAGAGAGGTTGGAGAGCGAATGCGGGATAACTCCCCTGAATTGGTTCTCAGCAATGCTAATAAGTTCGATGTTGGGGAATCTATTGCCAATATCAGCAGGAATACTTCCAGATAGCATGTTTGCAGATAGGTCCATGTGTTTCAACATGGACAAATTGTACAAAGAGGGTGGCAGCACACCTGAGGTGTTGTTATCGAAGAGATAAAGGCGCTTTAGGCCTTCCACTAGAAACAGGAGCGCGGCGTTGCCGCGCCCTGCTTTGATCCCATTAGTATATCAGCTACTCTTTATGCTCTGATATATATACAGAGATAGTCAGATAGATAAATTGTGTTTAACTGTAATTATATAATGCCCCACTATTTCAGTTATAACATGTGTTCAGCCAGCAATAGAAGAAACTGTATTGATCTAAATTCTTTAGGCTAGCCCAATTGTGATATCACCACTAGGAATCATGCGTGTGGCTGCACAGCCTGACACTATTTGGTTGGCGTGAAACGAAACGATAAGGTTGGTTCTCTTCTCAACTGGAACAGGGATCAGGAAGTGTGGGCGATGAGTTAGCATGGCATTGCTCCACTAACGTTGAGCTTAGGCTTCAGACTTCAAAGACAACAATACTCCTTGAGGTGCTGTTTATAGATTTCTGTGAAAATAAACACAAGTAAAATCAGATCATAGATATATTGAAAACTTTGGAGATGTGCCACGCATAAATATTGAAGTAGAGATTTGTTCTTTTCTTTTACCTTGCCAAGCAGGCAGTCTGTAGAATCTAAGTATCCCAGAGCTTGTTTTGTTTCTGTTGGTGGGAGGTGGAGTAATTGAAGTACTGTGCCGGAAGACAGGAATGATGATAGTAGAAATACTTATAATATTGTTAAAATATTATACTAAATTTCAACTTATTTATATAACAGTTAAGGAGTTGTTAAAAGATAATTTAAATGATTACATACTAGCTGAGGAACCTGCATTGTAATCAACAACATTTGTTAGAAGAATTAAATCAACATCTAACTAAAGTACAAAGGATAAAAGAACAAGTATATGATCGTCCAGAACACCAATGATTGAGTAGATCCGGAGCAAAATCTGGCCGGGGCTTGATTATGTAGATGGCTTGATCGTTAGCTCTTGGCTGCAAAATCGAATATTCAGATAAACATACACAACGGGAGCAGAAATATATGATAGAGCATACATGCTCATGGGCTGAAATAGAAACTCCAATATTATCAGCGAGTCCTTTGGATAAGTATAAATCAGAATAGAGAGTCATAGCTGATAATAATTTGTCCAAAACTTTGGTACTAACGACAGTAAATAATAAAATTAACTACAAATGTAATTTGGGGAAGCAAGGTGTATATCTAATCAGTGCATATATGATAGTTACTTAATTTGGAGGGTTCTTTATCGTCTCAGGAACATGGAATCCTTTGATCATGCAGTAGGTGAGCTGGAGAGGCTGGGAACTTGGGATGGTGAGCTACCACGACATAGAAGAAATGAGGAACAATTATGTTGCAAAAGAAGCTGGACAACCAAGGCAACTACAAAAACGATGGCTGATCTGGAAGCAAAAAGCTCGGGGGTTTTAGCATGAGGTAGTGAGATTGGTACTAAGATTTTTTTTTTTAAAAAAACTATTTGTACCAGAATAAAAAGGAATTTAAGCTTATGGTATAGATATTTATCTTCGATTAATTCTAAGTATCAATTCGTTCTTATTTGCAGATGCTTAAGATACAAATTATTACAAATTCTAATGCCACACATTTTAAATGAGGGCAGCAAGAAGGGCACCTACCGAAACCTAGCCTAGCTTATCTATGTATTAGAGGAAACAAGTGGACATGTCCAATAAGATCAGGCCGCACCACACCAAGCAGTGCACTGCGAGAAACCAAATCGGGAATAGGTCACTGTTATTGGGGATCAGCATCATGGTGCAAAGTAATAAGGGCAAAGTAGAGGACATAAAAGCGAACCTTTCAGACGTCACCTTGTGCCCATTTCATCGAACACATTGGCTTCATTATCCGTGGAGCAGCGATGCCGGCATTGAGTTCGTTGGTCGCTACAAACGACTAGCACACTCGAGGCAGCCAGCGCTGTTCAGCTGTTGTCTTCCCCATCGCCGGGCTGAGATCTCTGCGGACTAGTGCCATGCGGCCTCCATCGCCGAGGGCCATGCGCATGCGGGAGCTGACACCGCCGCTGGGCGCACGGCAGACGCGCGGCCACCGCCGCCCACCGCGAAGTGGGCCAGGACCCGGGCACGGCTGCGGCGGGCACCACCGCCACCGGCCCGACGCGTGCGGGTGCCGCCGCCGCCGCGAGGCATGCAGGTGGGTGCCCAAGGCAGCATCTCGGCCAGGTCCGCTAGAGCCCAGCACGCTGCAGGCGAATTGCTGGTGGCCAGCACGCTGCGAGGTGCCCGAGGTCGCCACGCCTGTGGCCCCCCGCACGCACCAAAGGTGGCCGGGCTGTCGCGCCCAGGCCAGCACGTCGAGAGTCACCAGCGCCAGGGCTGTTGCGCCCAGGCCACCCTCGCCGGGGCCGCTGGGGCTGGCGCGCCGGAGCCCTCCCGCGCCGCCGCGGACCGCTGCTCGCTCGCGCTGCTTAGAGAGGGGGGACGGAGAACGACGGAGGCGAGAGAGATTGAGCGCGCGCGCATGTGGATGAGACGCCGCACAGGAGGCAGCCACGCCGCCGTCGTGCTCAGGCTCCCGCGCTCCCGAGCCGGGGTGCGCGCCGCCGCTACGCCGGGGGCTGTTCCGGAGGCCGCCGCGCCGCCGTCGTGGCCGGGCTGCCGCGCCAGGGGACTCCTGCGCTCTCGAGCCGGGGCCGGCACAGCAGGATGCCCAGGGCCTGGGCCTCACGAACTGAGGGAGGAAGCAGCATGGCCTGCTGGCCACGCGCGTTGGCGCTGAGCCAGTTGCTCAGCACGGCCGCGAGCGCGGCATGGTCGCGCGACGGCGGCGAGAACGGCAAGAGCGAGGTGGAAGGGGTGGAGGGCGATGGGGAGGTGCTCGCCGCCGTGTGCAGATGGCCGCGGCCGGAGGCACGAGGCGTGGTGGCGTAGCCCCGAGTCAAGCGAAAGCTCTGGAAACGTCGGTTGCTGTGCCCGTTTCAGACGCTGGATGAAAATCGGACGAACGAAAAAAAAGAGAGACGTGGCTCAATGAAATGCTCGAGCTTGGACTCTGGTTTCGAATGTGAAAGATGCTGCCGAACTTCGGTGATATCTGGCCCTCGAGCTTGTTCCTAGCTAGATTAAGACAGTACAAAGATGATATGTTAGCCAGTGATGCTGGGATAGCACCCGTAAAGCTGTTGTTTTCCAACGAGAGCCATTGGAGGCTTTTGAGCCTGTAGCCAAGCTCGACAGGGATACGCCCATGGAGCCGGTTGCTTCTGAGCTCCAAGACCTGCAAGCTGGCACAGAAGCTTAGGTTGGCAGGTAGTGCTCCGCTGAACGTGTTGTAGCTCAGATCAAGCAACTGTAGATGTTGTAGGCGGCCGATGCTTTCAGGGATATTACCCTGAAACCAGTCGTTGGAGGACAGGTTCAGAGCACGCAGGAACGTGAGGTTCCCGATGGCCGGCGACAGGGTGCCGGTGAGGCCATAGGAGGGCAGGGTCAGCGCCGCCACTCGCCGCCGGTTCCTAGCCCCACTCCCGCACCTGACACCCTCCCAGCCGCAGAAGCTGCTGCTGCTGTTCCACGAGGCAAGCAGGTTGTTGTCGCGGCCGCTGCCGATTGCCGCGGCCTTGAACGCCAGCAGTGCGGCCTCGTCGTCACCGGCTTGTGCAGCCACGAATACCGAGGTGGACACGGAGGCGGATAGCAGCAGCGGCAACATCATCGCCAAGCGCATTGCCATGCATGCCTGTGGGGTTGCTTTGCAGTTTGCTCTGCTGGTTCCTGGAAGATTGATGTGCTAGCGCCCCTGTTTATATCGCGTCAGGGATCACGGTCACGGCTCCCAAATTGATGTGTGTATACAGTGTACTGTGTACATTGACCATTGACTTCATCGGCCGCCATTTTCCACCTACCATGTCCTTCATTTTTTCATTCAAACAAGAATCTCACATGCTGTTCCCTTCACGCTGAGAACAAGGAGGTGCAGATTCTCTACATGCATCTAGGACTAGGATCTAGCCAAGGAGGCAACTTGGGAGGAAGGCAAATGTGCTACCGCATGATTTCTTTTCGAGATCTGTGCTGCACATGGATCATGGCTGTGCCTGAGTTTCCGCCCAAGTAGTTGAAAGCCGAATGGCTCACGTCTACTCGTCCAGGCAACTTGTCCCACTCCTGGGTACACATCTCTAATCATCCCACCCCTGAGTCCACTCATCAAAGCTTAGACATCTTTGACTGTCTCATTCTTTTCTAGATTCCCTCTCGTACTTTGTATGGTGCTCACTGCTTAAAGTAACTCTAGCAGACCTCTAACATAAACCCCATGGCTAAATATGAGAGCTAAGTCAAAAAAAAAAAAAAAAAAAAAACGTGCTCTAGCAGAATCCCTATTAGGGCCCCCCAAAATTCTCCTCAAACCCGATTGTCGTTAACCCAACACCTGGCTCCCATCCGGTGTTAGCTCCCTCCGCGCGAGCACGAGCGCAACCGCGTGCCTCTGCCTCCATGCCACCTCCCCATGGGCTCTGGCGAGTGCCCCCCTCCCCTCGACGAGTGCCTCCCCTCCTATCAGTGCAGGCCCTCGATGTTTCTCCAAGAGCGGAGCTCCACAGGCGGCCTCTCTTAGGGCGCATCGATAGAGCTTAGCCTCACCGTAGCTGGCTCGACTTGCCACGGTGGCGGCCTTCTCCCCGGTGTCCTCCCTCTACCTAGATAGCCTCTCCAGCAAGCCCTTCCCTCCTCTCGGCAGATAGCCTCTCCAGAAAGGTCTCCCCTTGTCTCGGCTAGCGCAGCCGCTTTACGAGCCGGATGGCCCGTGCTTCTCTTCCCCATGTCTTCCCCGCATAGCTCAGTTGATAGAGTGTTGACAATGACAAATGGGTGAAGAGTTCAAGGCACTAGTTTTTGAGTTTATGCCAAATGATAACCTGAAGGGTTGGCTTCACCGAGATTCCAACACAATTGCTCAGACAAATACTCTTAGCCTTAGGCTGTCTGCAGCGGCACCTAGGACCGTCTCCTGTAGGGTTGGTTTGGCGGACAGGGGCAGCTGCAGAGCATACTGCATGCGCTCCGCTACCCGCGCCGCATCCGTCACATTTGGCGCGATAGTGGGCAGCAGTAGCGGACGGCTGGCGGCCCCACCACTGCATGCGCAAGAGAAGCAGCGATGCATGCGCAAGGAATCTTAGCGGGCCCCACCTTTTACAAGAAAAAAAATGCTATAACTCACAAATCAAAAAACCAAATAAAATTTCGATTGCACCATTAAATTCGTTTCAATAAATCCTTCAAAACAAGATTTCACGTGGATATATTTAGATAAAGTGATAAGTGGGCCTCACAGTGGATAGAGGATGGTATAGAGGATAAATGAGTGTGGAAGAATTGAGTATAGAGAAGGGAATCTTGATGACCGGGCCTTTTAGAGGGTGAATTTAGAGTACTACGAGTGTGGATAACCTTAGCAAAGGCTACTCATTGCTGTCAATATCTTGGATGCTTTGGACTATTTTCACAATCGCTGTCGGCCATCAATCATTCATTGCGATCTCAAGCCAAGCTAACATCCTTCTTGCGGAAGATATGAGTGCCCGAGTTGGAGACTTCAGCATATCAAGAATCCTTCCGACAATTCTAGTAGAACCCTGTCATTCAACTAGCACAACTTGAATAAAGAGGCACCATCGGTTATGTTGCTCTAGGTAATTGAAATAGTTAATACTTTCTTAACTTTTACATTATCCTTAATTCTATTATGAACATGGCACGTTGACTTTTTTTTTTTTGCACTCAGAGTACGGTGAAGGTTATTTTGTCTCAACATATGGTGATGTTTATAGCCTCGGTATATTGCTGCTTGAGATGTTTACTGGAAAAGTCCAACAGATGAGATATTCAAAGGACTCATTAGATTTGCACAAATTTCCAGAGAACGCTCTTCCAGAGAGAATATGGGAGATAGTTTGATCCGACAATCTGGATGCACATAAATTCGAACAACAGAACTACAAGAAGTGGAATTCTAAAATTTTGGTTTCTGTTGTTGCTTTTGGAATATCCTGCTCAAAGAAACAACCTGATACAGGATGCAGCTATTGAGATGCATGCTATTAAAAATTTGTACATTAAATTTTCAGGATCTTTATTTGGTGGATCATGATGGAGAGTAGTTCACGGAGATTTTCCACAATAGTGAATATGTAGGACTGCAATAGCTGAAGATGTACTTGAAGTTTCAGCTCTATATATAATAACTATTCCCTATCTTTTTTTTTATACACGCAGGTATAAAGGATGTTTAGAAAATGTGTCAAATAGACTGGATCAATAATTTTACCAGTTTGTCTCTATGATAAATTTTGTAGAGAATTTAGTAAGATGTATGAATCGATGTATGAATCGAAGTGTAGCGACCCAACATGCATTCGATCAATAATTTTACCATTGTCTCTATGATAAATTTTGTAGAGAATTTAGTAAGATGTATGAATCGATGTATGTGAATCGAAGTGTAGCGACCCAACATGCATTCTTGAGAGTCATCCTCATCATGATAATTGCATCATGTAAATTGTATTTTTTTTTAAATTTAGTTTTCAATAATTATTAAGTCTGGCTTGTTTGTTTATTTTTTAGGACATAATCCATGCTTATGTTCTTAGTTCGATAGAAGTGAAATACGTGATGGCTTTTTCACTATTCTTGCAAGATAGGAATTGGTTTCCTTGTTTGGTTTCCTTGTTTAATAATGTCGGTGCAAGAACTGATGGCCCTTGCACCAACGAGTGAATTTATGGTGCGTGCTCCCTACTTCCGGATGGTGTGCAAGATGAACACAAGGATTTAACTGGTTCGGGCAAGAGAAGGCCCTACGTCTAGTGGGGGAGAGGTGTACTTGTATTATCCTGCACCGAAGTGCTCGTAGGTAGGGTGTACAAGCAATGAGAGAGGGACCAGGGTCCCAAGTCTCCTAGATAATTGAGTGAAGTGCCAATATCAGGCGTGTGTGAGGTTCATGTGTCGCCCCATGTATGGTCGCCCGTCCTCCCCTTTTATAGCCGTAAGGGGAGGACCGGGTCTTACAAGAGGTGGTCGTGCTCGTAGCAAAGTCATGAGCTTCGTGTGTCCTCGTCCGAGGCTCCGGAGTGGGCAGGTTGTCCGTGAACGTGACGGGGCCATGCTGCGTCTTTGGCCTTGTTGACCGGAATGTCGGGTGTTCCTGCTCGGAGTTGGTGGAGCGTGATGGAGGGGGTGTCCGAGCCCTGTAGCTTGCTGTAGCTTTGACCCGCCTGGGATCCGAGGCTCGGGGAGCCTCGGGCGTGGTGTCGTCGGGGAGTGGTTGGAACAGGCCGTGGATGGTCACCGGCGCCAAACCTCCCATCCCGGGCTCGAGCTCACGGGCGGGACTGTTTGTTGACCGGAGGGGCGTCCATCCCACCCCGTCTTGGGGGGTGACGTCGGCGCGTCACTCCGGCGTGGTGGATGGCGTTCGGGACTTTGGCGACGTGACTGGGCGGCGAGGTTAGGCGGCATGGCGTCCCAACGTGGGCGGGCGTGGCCTTCACTTGTGGAGATCGCGTCGGCGTGGCGCCCGGCATGGGTCGCGACGGGATGGTGTCCATCCATGCGGGGCATGGGATGCCCCCCGACACGGGTATGGGCGAGTGGCGGTGGATATCGTCAAGTCAATTGTGCGGCTTTGACACAGGCGTCCGTCCGAGCCCCGGTCGCCGGGGCTCGGGCGGGGACGGAACTGGAGGTTCGTTCGAGGCCCTATGCGGAAGCCTCGGGCGCGGAGGAGATTCGGCACCCGCCCGAGGCCCCCCTGCGGGGAGGGTTTGGACGAGGTGGAGGCTAGGAGCCCTCCCCCTCGTTGCTTTGGGGCCATGGCCCGATTTGCGCAATGAGCGGCTTTCTTGGGCCTAGTTTTGCGTTTGTTGGGCTTTCCCAAAGGGGCCCTTATTTTGGTCCCCGACAGGTAGCCCCCCCCGAACCTCTGAATGAGTGCGTGTACTCGTCCGGAGGTTGAGGTCGCGCCTCCTCGGTCACCTTTGGGGTTTTTCCACGAGTGCTGGCCTTGGCCTTTCCGCGGGGTGTAGCCCCGAGGCCTCGGAGGAGTCTTGAGACTCCTCCGGGGGCTTGTATTTGGTCCGCGGCGTGTTTTTGTTTCTCTCTGAGCCGTACTCGTCGGGCGGGGGCCCAGCGAAGCACCCGTCGGTGTGTAGCCCCGAGGCCTCGGAGGAGTGTGTGCACTCATCCGAGGGCTTGTGCGTGCTTTCGTGAGCAAGTTATTTTGTGGTGCCGAGCCCCGGGCCCGTCGGCTCGTCCGAGGGTTCGGCTGGATTTGCGATGCTTTCGCGAGTCGGTCCCTCGTGTTGGGGAAGCCCCGAGCCCTCGTGATGACGAGGGGATCCGATCGGTACTCGGTCGCTAGTTTTTACGCACCTCCGCGTCCCTTCCGCAGGGAGGAGGGTGGACTTCGTCGCGCTATCGCCGACGCAGTGTCGAACACGACTAGATAGCTGCAGGAAGATCCAAGTGAAACGCCCGTGCCCCGCTCGTTGGGGGGTCGGCCGGGCCCGAGGCGTGTTTCATAAGAGCCTGCACGGTATGCTCGAGGCGGGCGCTCAGAGTCCCGTCCGCCTTGCCGGGGTCCCGGGGGCTCGGTGCTCTCCCCACGCTGGGATCCCCCTAACTCGGCCGCCTTGCTGGCCTCGGATGCTACTAGGACGGCCCGCTTGCACGGGCTAGGGCGGCGTGTATGAGGCCGTCCCGAGCTGCCCTCACTCTGTTGCCCTCGAGGTGGCCGTTTGAACCCGAGATGGGCCAGCCCACGAACCTTCGACCGTAAACGGCCATCGCCCGAAGTTCCTTTGAGGAGAAAAAGAAAACCCCGTTTTTGCCCCATCGTGAGGCGTGGGCGCCGCCTTTTTCGCGACCGCGGGACGTGGAGCGCCTTGCTGGAGGTGGCGGTCCCACTTTCCCCGTCATGGCGGTGCCGCGCGCGGCGTGCCTGTGGGTCCCATGGGGATGTGATGTGCGGCGCCATGCGGCTTTCCGGGCCGAGGCCACGCTGCGGTGCGAGGCCCCGGCCCGTGACCCCGGATCCTTTTGGGGTGCGCACGCCGCAACGTGCGTGTGGCGCCCGAGCCCGTGTGGCCGTGGCTGCCCGTGTGCCGGGCGCTTGGGCCGTGTGTGAGGTGCAATCGAAAGTGGGCGCACCGGAGGCCGATACGCATTGAATGCGGGGAGACGGAGCGGTGGAGACGCGTCGGCTATAAATACCTATGCGGCGGCAGCGTTGGCTCTCCTCCTGCATTTGCTGCAACTGCCTTTGTCTTCCCCGCCGCCGGAGAGAAAGCTCGAGTTTGCCGGAGAGAAGAGAGGAAGAAACTTCCGGCGCCGCCAATTTGCTTCAGCCTTTCCTCCCCGATGGCGCCCAGGGTGGACATCGTCGGCACGACGGACTAGGAGTCGTGCTCCGTGACGGAGGCGGAGCTGGAGGCGCTAGTGGAGAAGGGGCTCCTGCGCGCTCGGTCAAACACCGAGCGGCCGGAGTGGATCGTGCCGCCTCCGGGCGATCAGTTCCCGCGTCCCCCAGGGGGGTACGTCGTGAGCTTCACGGCCTTCCACGAGCGTGGGTTCGGGATGCCGGTGGGGCGCTTCCTTCGCGCGCTCCTGGAGTACTATGGCCTGGAGCTCCACAACCTCGCCCCCAACTGCATCTCGCACGCGGCGGTTTTCATGGCACTGTGAGAGGGATTCCTCGGCATCGACGCCCACTGGGACTTGTGGCTCTACTTCTTCGAGGCCACCCTGTTCCTGAAGTCCCCGCCGAGGACGGAGAGGGAGAAGGGGAAGGAGAAGGAGAAGGAGAAGGAGAAGGAGAAGGGGAAGCGGCCGGCCGTCCGGCCGAATCGCACACCGCAGCCGCGGTCCAAGAGCCGCTGGCGAGTACATCCCCGCTGGCTCGCCTCCTCGAACCGCGGGCCGGGCAAAGAAGTGGTTCTACCTTCGCAACGATTACGACCACCTCCCGGCCTACACCGGGAAGGTGTTCGACTCCGAGCCGCCATCATGGCGGAAGGAGTTGATCGCCGAGAAGGTGATGCCGCTGAGGAATGTGTTCTCCGCTTTGGCGCACCTGACCTGATCGGGGTTGGATGCCTCGGCGGTGATTGCCGCCTTTCCACAAGCGGGGCGTGTGCTGCAGCCGATGTCGCGGGCGGTACGCTGCCCCACGATATGCGGCCCCAAGAACGCCTGGGGGGCACCGGATGGCGGCCGAGGACCTAGGCTACGCCGAGATCCTCGGCCGGACGAAGCAAGGCGGCGTCGGTGGACTCCTCGCAGCTCTTCAAGGTCGTCATGCGGCCGAGAAGGGGTTCATTAGCTCCTAAGCCTCGCTCCTCCGCTCGGCGCATACTCCACTTTCCTCCCTCGATCCCGATCCCCTTCGTGTCGGCAGGGGCTCTCGGAGAAGCCGAGGGCGTCGAAGCCCCGATCGCCACGGAGAAGAAGGCCAACCCGCGACCATGAGGCGAGGAGGAGGGAGAAGGAGAGTGCCGCGGAGCGTAATGCCCGCAAAGGTAAGGAGAAAGAGGACTGGCGGCGGCGGCGCCGCCAGACCGAGAGGCCTCCCCCGAGGAGACGCCGTCGGACACCACCGAGTATGGCGGCGACGATGACGACGAGGAGGGATGGGTGGACGACGAGTGAGCCGCTACATTTGGCCCACCCGGGAGGTGACGCCAGTGCCCAGGAGGGCGGCGACTGTCGGAGGCGCTTGGCCTAAAGGGCCGTCGGGGAGAGGCTTGTCTCCGGTCTGTTGGAGTTGGGGCAGCGAGGCTTCCAGCGCCGGGGGCGTCTCCCCGAGGGGAGGTGCGACATCGCGGGGGAAGGAGGTTGCCGGAGCCCTCCCCCTAGCCAGGAGGCCCGCCGCCGATGCATCCCACGGCAGCTTAGGTGCGGGTCGGAGGACAGGTCGGGCATGGGCAGGCGCACGCAGCGAGGCGCCCGAGGCTCCTGCCCTCGGGAGGAGTCCACAGTCTAGCGCCAAGATTAAGGTGCCCGGTAAGTGGCGTTCACGCCTTGTCGTTATTTCGGTGTTCGCCTCTTCTCCACTGCTGACCTTGCCTCCTCTCCATCCGCAGACCTAAAAGCGCAAGGCCACGGCCGGATGTGGCACCGCCCCCGCCCCCGGAAGCGGGGGAGGGGGCGGGGGCGCCCAGCCTCGGTTCCGCCCGTTGAGGCGGCGGCCGGGACCGAGGAGAAGGGAAGGGCCGAGGTGCTGCCCACGGGGAGCAGCCCTCGGCGATGGAGGAAGAAACGGCGCAGTATCCGCCGGAGGGACCGAGGGTGCTACCGTGGTGCCACCGGCCGGGGCGGGGCCCCGGGCGGGCGCCGCCGCACGGCGGAGGCGTCCGGCCAAGGAGGCCGGTGGCGGTCCCGGCTGCATCGGCCGGGGTGGAGTCCTTGGTGTCGGCCGAGGGTACGGTGGGAGGAGCCCGCTGGTGGTCGCTTTCGCCGACGCTGGCGCCGGGCTGTGCAGGTGTGCCACCCCCATCTCCGCCGGCCGAGTCATGGCCACCGAGGTGGTGGGTTGCCCCTGGCCGCGAAGAGGCCACGGAGGCACAGGTGCAGAGGCATCCGCCGGGCGCCGCAGCTTTTCAGCGGGGGCACCCGGGTGGGCTGCCTACCAAGGGGGCCACCGAGGCCTCGGGTCGGCCGCCGGGAGGCCTAAGTGACGCCACTAAGCACAAGATGGCGGGCCGGCTCGTCCGGGAGGGATCGCCAGCCCCTGAGCAGCAGGAGGTCTTCGCGTTGGACGACGCCAAGGAGGGAAAACTGGTACGCTGTCGCAAAGGCGCCGACCGTACGAGGAGGCCGCCCGACCATCATGTCGGGGCGGGCCAGAGCTCCCGCCCCGGCTTCGTAGGCGACCCCAGGCGGCCCTTGTCGACCCAGAGACTTTTCCCATGACTTAAACGGCTGAGTCTCGCTCGTCGCAGAACTGGCGAGGACGCCGAGCGGGAAGTCGGATTCTCCTCCGCCGGGTCGGCCGGCCTCAACAACCTTCCCGCCAGAAGGGTCCGTGGCCCACCGACGACGACCCTGCCGGAGAAGGACGCCGAGCTCGAGAAGCCTCCGTCTCCTTGTCTCGGAGCTGAAGGCCGAGGCGCCGACGGCGCGCGAGGATGCCACTCTTTTCGAAGAGGTGGCGGCTGGTCACGTCGCGAGCCTCAACCGGCTCCGAGCCGAGAAGGAGGCGATGCTTGCGGAAGCCTCGCGCTCGGCTGACTCCATCAAGGCTTGTCCGAAAAGCTGAAGACCGCGGAGGATGAGAACAACGCCCTTGCCGGGCGAGTACTCCAAACTGGAAGGACGAGCTCATGCGTGGGATCTCCAAGGCCACGACCCTCCGCAACCAGCCTACAAGGTACGCACCGTGATTGTCCATTGTGCCTGCGTTATATTATCCGAGTCTGACTCTCGGGTCGTTGCAGGCCTACAGGGAAGGGTGACAGAGCTGGAGGGGTGCCTCGCCGCGTCGCAGACCGCCTACAGCTCGGCGCAAGGCGAGCTCAACTCCCCGACGCGGGAGGCCACGGCCCGCCTCAGGCCGCGGTGGAGGCGGAGGACGCCGGGCGGAAGCAACTTGGTGACGCTGGCCGCCACGGTGCCACAAATGGGATGGAGGCGCGCCCTGGAGGCCCCTCGTGAGTCGGCGTGTCACATACGCCGCGGCTGACCATGTCCCACTACCGGCCGACCTCCCTCGGACGCCGAGGGGCTCGTTAGGGCCGAGGAGGAGATGGGACGCGAGAGTGAGGTGCTCGCCCAACTCGTCCGAGGAGGCCGAGGCGAAGCGGGCTCCAATCGCGGCCGGGCGAACATCTTCGCACCTTTGCCGCCGTTTCCACTCCTACGGAGGAGGCCGGGCGACGCCGAGGCTGCGGATGTCGAGGTCGTGGACGCCGCGTGCCGAGGCGCCGGGGCGACCCTGGCGCCCCCCAAGAGACCTCGCAAGCTGGGCTCAAATGCCCATGTAAATAGAAACTTATGTTGGCTTTTGTTCATGGAACACTTTGTGTTAGTCGGCCCGCCGAGGCCTTATGCTTTTGTGACAGTTTTTTCGTTATCTCTCGCGTTTCCCTTTCAGTTGTGCTCGTTACTTGGTTTTGCGGGGGTGCTCTGCAGCCAGGGTCGCTCTTTAACCGAGGGTAAGGGCTGCGTGAATAGTTGTCATGGCCCCGCTTGCCCTTGTCGTTGGCGCCGTAAAAGATCGTCCCCCACCGCTTTCCTTGCCGGAGGCGAAGTTTGTGGCTACCTCGAACAGCTCGTTGGCGGTGGAGGGCATCTTTCGACCCAACTCGTGGACTAGCTCCTTACGGCATCGTTCCGCCTAGGAACGCACCGATGATGGCGGTGCCGGCCACATTGGGTAGCTCGGTGCACTTCTTCGAGAAGCGGCAGATGAAGTCACGTAGCGGCTCGCTCGACTTCGGGCGGCAGTGTGAGAGGTCCCACGAAGTTTCCGTGGCGCACGTATGTGCCCTAGAAGTTCCCCACGAAAACCTTGACCAGATCGTACCAATCGCGGATCGTGCGGGCGGGCGGGGAGGTGCTCCAGCCAAGCCCGCCGAGTCCCCCAGGTGAAGCGGGAGGTTGCGGATGATGAGCCGGTCGTCGTCCAAGCCACCCAAATGGGCATGCCAAAGCGGTAGTCGTTGAGCCACACCTCGGGGTTCATTTCTCCCGAGTACTTGGTGAGGTTGGCCTACCGACGGAACCGGAAGGGGGAAACGGGCGTTGGATATCTCCCCGGCTAAAGGCTCGAGGCCCCAGGGGGTCCGCGTCGCCGCGGTCCTCATCATCAAACAAAGGCCGCCGCCTGGCCGGGCGGGGCGTGTCGGCCGCGCTCTTGCTTGCTCTCGCGGGGCGCCATGGGATAAGCTGGGTGTTCATGCGCGCCGCCATCGTCGAGGCTGCCGCGGTTGTCCTGGATGCGCTCGCAAACTGGTCTCCGCGAGGGGTCCGGGGTGGGACCGAGGCCTCCCCGCCTCCTCCCCGAGGGGCGCCCCTGCCTCGGCCCCCTCGCGCGGGCGTGAGGCCGAGCTTGCGCTCGCCGGATGCGGCGGTTCGATGTAGCCCCCGCATTCGTCGCGGATGCGCCGCCTGTCCCCGGGTGGGAGGGCTCTGCATCGCTCGGGAGGAGAAGGGCGGGCGCGGCGACGTTCGCTTGCTCGTTGGAAGACGGAAGGCGCCGCCCCTCCCGCTCACGCATCCTCCGGTGAACACGCTGGCGCTGCTGTCGAGCTGGGCCTCGGGTTACGCCCGCGCGGTGGCCTTGCTCGAACGCTGCCTCATCTTACGCCGTAGGCCGAAGACGGTCGTGTTCGAAGCTTAGCCCGAGCCGCGAATCGCTCGATGGTGGGGTCGGCGCTGCCTCGAGGTGTGTGGCCGCTGTGCCCCTCGGCCCTCGGGCGGGACCGCAAGCGGGGGGTCCGGGCCGCCCTCGGCCCCGTGGTCGTGAGGTGCCTGGATCCACCGGGGTCGTGAACCACCGTGGCGGGCCCGACGGTGTGCCTAGGATCTTGATCTCGGTCATCGCTATCGCCGTCGCCACCGGGCGCCGAGGTCGCCGATCTCCACGTGGAAGCACTTCGCGAGTCGGGTCGCATATGTCGCCCCGGGAGTCGGAGTCGGGTAGCCGGGCGAAGGCGTGCTCGGGATGAACCCCTAGGCTCTGAGCCTCGAGGTAACGCCGGATCGGGTGGATGTAGCGTGGCGCCAGGAGTCACACCCATTGCCGCGCTTTTGCTCGATCGTATACCTCGTAGGCGTGGATCAGTCCTGCGGGGATGTCCGCGTCGGGCGCTCCGTGGAGTGCCGCCGGCGACGCGGGGCGCTCTCCTTCGGGCTCCCATGGTGGTGGAGACCAACGACGCACGTGGCTACGGCATTGGCCATGCCAAGCGGCGATGTGGTGACGGCGGCGGGCGAGGCGTCGGCGTGGGAGGCGTCACCCAGGTGAAGCGCCGCTGGGTCCCTCCTCAAGCCTCTGGCGTCGTGGCGAATCCGCCGTGCGCGGCGGGTACGGGCACCGCGGTGCCTCCTGCGCCGGGGCCGGTGATGGGTCTGCCGGGGCCTCGTTGAAGGTCCCTGACCCCCGGTCGGAAGGAGCTCCATGTCGAACTGGGTGCCTGTCGACATGAACTCGAGACCTCCGAATCGGATCAGGGTCCCCAGCTCCAGCGGCTGGGGGGAGGAAAGTTGGAGCTGAAAGGCCCCCTCGTGGTGTCGTCGCGACTACTGGCCATCCGGAGGTTTGGCGGGAAGAGAGGCGAAACACGCACAGCTCCCCAACCTGGCGCGCCAACTGTCGGTGCAAGAACTGGTGGCCCTTGCACCAACGAGTGAATTTATGGTGCGTGCTCCCTACTTCCGGATGGTGCGCAAGATGAACACAAGGATTTATACTGGTTCGGGCAAGAGAAGGCCCTACGTCCAGTGGCGGAGAGGTGTACTTGTATTATCCTGCACCGAAGTGCTCGTAGGTAGGATGTACAAGCAATGAGAGAGGGACCAGGGTCCCAAGTCTCGTAGATGATTGAGTGAAGTGCCAATATCAGGCGTGTGTGAGGTTCATGTGTCGCCCCGTGTATGGTCGCCCGTCCTCCCCTTTTATAGCCGTAAGGGGAGGACCGGGCCTTACAAGAGGTGGTCGTGCTCGTAGCAAAGTCATGAGCTTCCGTGTGTCCTCGTCCGAGGCTCCGGAGTGGGCAGGTTGTCCGTGAACGTGACGGGGCCATGCTGCGTCGCCTCTTTGGCCCTGTTGACCAGAATGTCGGGTGTTCCTGCTCGGAGTTGGTGGAGCGTGATGGAGGGGGTGTCCGAACTCTGTAGCTTGCTGTAGCTTTGACCCGCCTGGGATCCGAGGCTCGGGGAGCCTCGGAGCGTGGTGTCGTCACGGGGGAGTGGTTGGAACAGCCGTGGATGGTCACCGGCGCCAGAACCTCCCCATCCCGGCCTCGAGCTCACGCAGGCGGGACTGTTTTGTTGATCGGAGGGGGCGTCCAGTCCACCCCGTCTTGGGGGTGACGTCGGCGGTCGTCCGCTCCGGGCGTGGTGGATGGCGTTCAGGACTTTGGCGGCGTGACTGGCGGCGAGGTTAGGCGGCCACAGCGTCCCACTGTGGGCGGGCGTGGCCTTCACTGTGGAGATCGCGTCGGCGTGAGCGCCCGGCATGGGTCGCGACGGGGGCGGTGTCCATCCCTGCCGGGGCATGGGATGCCCCCGACACGGGTATGGGCGAGTGGCGGTGGATATGCGTCAAGTCAATGGTACGGCTTTGACTGGGCGTCCCCCGTCCCGAGCCCCGTCGCCGGGCTTTCGGGCGGGACAGAATCGGAGGTTCGTCCCCGAGGCCCCTAGCGGAAGCCTCGGACGCCGGCGGAGATCGGCACCCGCCCGAGGCCCCCGGGGGAGGGTTCGGGACGAGGTGGAGGCTAGGAGCCCTCCCCTCGTTGCTTTGGGGCCATGGCTCGGATTTGCGCAATGAGCAGCCTGCTGGGCCTAGTTTTGCGTTTGTTGGGCTTTACCAAAGGGGCCCTTATTTTGGTTCCCGACAAATAAACAACAGGGAAGGGCATGATCTAAAATGGGAACAATATGATAAACATGAACCAGATCCAACGAGGTTTAGGGTCATGGTGAGGTGGGGATCTCAAAGGACATAACTCACTTGGGTCGGTTGAGGACAGTTTGAATTACTTTGCGAGTTTGGAACACACTTATACAGATCACTAACCTATATGGGATTGGTAACCCGAGTATCATTCTAGACCTCTTGACTTTGTGGATTCAATCCAAAGAGTAGCTAGAAAACTAGTGCTCTGCACATCTTAGTTGTTCATCGGGCAACTTGGCCATGAATAAGAAAGGTTGAGGCGATGATTACCACTTAATTAACCAGCAGTATGGACAATCAGTATGGACAATGGCCTCGTTCTAGTAAATTTGTATCCCTCTACAAAGTTTTTATACCATACTAGAGGATTGAGCCCCACCGTAGGTCCATATGTTCATGCTAAATTTGATCAAACTAAAAGTTTTGATTTAAGATAATTTTAAAAGTTGGTTTATACGTTTGGTTGATAATTTTAAAAATTGGTTTATACGATTGGTTGTGATAAAAAGTGGTATCAGCTACTGACATGTGGAACTAAGGAGGGGTATTTGATCTGCAGGAGAGGTCTCACTTTGCTCCGCCCCGTGTCGTCGATCTCCACCGGCCGCCGGCCGGGCCGGGTGTGGACGCCGAGCCGGATCGGCCCACCGCAAGGATGATTTCCCTCGTCGCATCCCGCCACCACTTGTCCGCCGCCCTCGCCGGAGCCCGCCATCGCTCTTGCGCCATCTTTGCCTCGGCCGATCTGAGTCACGCAAGTTGCTCGGCACCTGCACGCAAGCTGTTCGACGCCTGTCCCCAACAAGCCGGCGAAGCGCACTGCTGTTCATGTCGGAGCAGAGGTAGCTCGGGCAAGCTGCCCGACATCACCAAGGCGTCGACGAAGCTGACCAACCTCTCACCACAAGTCACCTTGGAACATTCATGGAGCTCCAGGGACTCAGCTTCAGTCCTGGTCAGGTCTCTCAGCTTCATATTTGGCGTTCATTTGGTTTTCCTGTCACTAGCTCTGTTTCTTCTGCCCAATCTTTCTTCTTGGTGGTTTCTTTTGGTCGCTGTGTTTTTCGCCTCTGTTGTCAATCCGTTGGTCTCATCCTTCAAGCCACCTATGGTGGACTGGCCAATGACTTCAAGGTTCTTCAGCTGGGCGATCGCATTTTTCGATTCACTGTCTCCTCCAATCTTGTGGGTCACTTCCTCTACAAATCTCGTTCATTTGACTGCCATCAGTACAAACTGTTCATCCATCTTTGGAACAACGGCGGTCCAAACTGGCAAATTTTGAATGGAGAAACTTCCAAGCCGAAGAAGATAGCTCTTGGCAACCTGCTTCCAAGTGTTCTGTGCTGACGGGCGCCAATGCCATTCCTGTACGAACCTCAGCTTTCAAACGCCTTGTCTTTCCTGGCTCTTCTAGTTCAAAGAATTTGCAATCCTCTGTTCTTGGTCCTGCGCCTGCTCAACGACATGCAAATGGGGACCACCGGCACATTTTGAATTTTCTTGAGAAGTCAAAGAGCAAGTCAGCAAATCCTTCCTTGTTATCTCATTCCGAGATTTGCTCACGATGTCTGTCCAATGCGCATAAGAGAAGGTTTTGCAGGGCTCCCATTAAATGTCATGCATGCCTGCGTTGGGGACACGTCCTGATCAACTGCCCAGTTAAAACATCACATGGCAGTAACTCATCCTCGTTTGCTAGTTCAATTAAAGGGAAAGCACCCCTCGAGTAGCCCAATTTATTCACAGTGCTGTCTGGGCCTCGACCGAGTAGCCCCCCTATATTTGACTCTTTCTCAGATTGGGCTGCTTCACATGTACATCCTGACAGTGGCAAACCTCAACACAAAATTGTGGAATGGAATTTACCTCCCAAACCTATGAATGGGTCCGAACAAGATAGGCCCCACCTAAAAAGGAGTGCTCCGATCTCCTTGGAGCTCAAACTCGGGCATGACTCAACCCCTACCTTCAGAACAGTGTTTATAACGCAGCAGACTTCAGCACCGCAAGAAAATCACAATCCTCCACCACCATCATCACAAGAAAACAACAATCCTCCAACATCACCTTCACACTCGTTCATTTGAATGCTTTGCAGTGCGCAATCAAAGACAAATGGCATTCCAAAGAGCGCATCCGGGTCCTTTCCTTCCCGAGGGATGCATTTGGAGCAAAAGTGCAGAATAGGCGTATCATGGTCGTGGCAAAGGGCACGCTCTAGATCGGGTGCCAAGGAATGATGACTGGACAATCGTCACCATTCAACCATTTGCGGGTAATGTCCTTAACTTCGATTCAGTAACAGAGGTGCTAGAGAAGTTTTTTTTTGGATGTGGCTAGAGTGCAAACTAGAGATATTCAAAGAAGTCATCTGGGTCAGGCTTTAGTCAGATTCACATGCATTACTGATAGAGAAAGATTAGTTCTAAATAGTCCCCATCAGTTCGAAAATGTTACAGTCTCCTTTGCTAGGCACAATCAGGGGCGCAACTGGCGACATGTCACATTTAACAGAGAAGTTTCGCTCTTGCTACTAGGATTCCCTTTTGACTACTGTGAGGAAGAATATATCGACACTGCTTTAGCCCCTTTTGGAAAGATGATTAATTGGGATCAGGATCCTGATTACAAAACTAGGCTGATGGTGCGTGCACGTGTGGTGGACCTTGAGTCTGTCCCCAACTTCATTGTTTTTTCTGAAACTGAAGGCATGGACAGTAACTCATGGATCATCCAATGTGAAATAGTGCAGCAGGACATGCTTGCTGCAATTTCACCTGATGAAGAACAAATTCCCTTTGAGGCTCAGAACTTTGGTCAGATGCCTTTTACTTTCTTTGGTCTGGGACAACAGGGGCCAGTACCAGCTACCCAACAACAGCTACAGCCGCCACCACAACAACAAATTGCTCCTGGACAACAAATGAATGACCAAGGGGGGAACTGGGATTTTGGGCCTAATGAACCGCATGCTATTGGTCACAATCAGCATACTATGCCTCTACTTCAGGACCTTAATGAGGATCTCATTCAGGAGGACCCAACAGGAGTAATTATTCATCCTCCCCAAGGTCATATACAGGGGCTACACCAAGAGCTAGAACTAGACTGGGCTCACCTAGATGAAGAAGAAGAGATGGAGATTGCTCAGTCAGAGATAGTTCAACCTGAACTACCAATCCAGCATATGATTGAACCAATGGAGCAGATGCCTCTCCCTGTACCTCCTATTCAGAATGCTAATTTTTTACACCATGAAATTCCAGAAGACTTCCTCATGAATGATGCTGAATTAGCAGAGCAGAATCTACAGGAACAGCAGGAGAACAATCAGGTGGGGTACATTGGTGCCAACGTCCAGGTTGGGTTGGTTAGGATTGTGGAAAGCCCACCACCAATGATTGTCTCTCAAGCATTTGGCAACAGGTCTGTTCTATTTCCATGGGAAAAAGACACCTCTAAGCAGAAAGGTTCTCTGACTGTTGATGTCCCCAAAGAGTGGGCTGTATTCTTTCTCTCCCTGTTGCAGAGTCCAACCCACTTTTCATGGGCCAAAGATTTTATCAAGTCAGGAGCACCAGGTTTACTTGACTCATCAGATAGGGCCACCTCTATTCCTATTCCTACATCTGCCCCGCCTACTGCTGTTCTGAGTTGCTCCAAGTTGACTGATTGGTCACCTATTTCTGTTGAAGAAGAAGAAGCATTTGAGGAGGAGAAGGAAGAAGAAGAACCTATTTAGCAAGATGAGATAGCAGATGGGAATCATTCAACTCCCAGTAAAGCTAAGAAAACAAAGATTTACATGGTGGAGACCGAATTAAGGAGGAGTAATAGGTTCAAGATCGAAATAGAGGCTTCAAGACTAACAACTGTGGGAAAGTTAATCTGCCTTGGGTGTACCTCCAAACCACCAACCGTGTCAACTTCTTTGATCGAAACCTTGGAGCGTAACTTTGTTAGATTGATCCTGAGGAGCTGACAGATGAGATTTTGCTCAAGAAAAGGGTGGTCAAGCCGATTGGCTCCAAGTCTGCAGGATGGCAAGGAAAAAAAGGAACAAGAAGAAAGAATTATACCGCCTTTGTGATATCATGAGTAACAACAGATCATGGAAGGTATTGTGTTGGAATGTCAGATGTCTGAATTCAGAGAAGAAGTGGAATTCCATCAGAGACAAAATTATTGAAAGCAAGTGCAACATCTTTTGCCTACAGGAAACAAAAAGACAAAATTTTGATCAGTCCTATCTCAAAAACTTCTGCCCTCCAAAGCTTTAATGATTTTCACTACCTCCCTTCAAATGGAGCTTCAGGGATTCTAGTTGCTTGGCAAGATAAATTATTTAGTGGAGAAGTAATTTTTCAGAATGGCTATGCTATTTCCATCAGCTTTCACCTCTCAATTAAATGAAGATAACTGGGTCTTAACAACGGTTTATGCACCTTGCACTTATGAGGGGAAACAAAGAATTTATAGGGTGGTTCCAAGATATTCATATGCCCGATGAGATAGGGCTGGTTAATAGTAGGGATTTTAATCTCATTCGAAAAACCTGAGGATAGAAACAAAGAAGGGGGTGATGTCCAGGAAATGTATCTCTTCAATGAGGCCATAAGTAAGTTGGGTCTGGTTGAAATTCCACTCCATGGAAGAAGGTTCACTTGGACTAACAAGCGACTGATCCCCTTCTAGAGAGGCTGGACTGGTTCTTTTCCTCACCACCGGACCCAGAAATACCCAAATACAGTGGCAAGATCACTCATCATGGAAACATCTGACCATTGGCCTTGTGTTATTGAAGCTGGCACGTTTATTCCAAAGCCTAGAATTTTTAGGTTTGAAAATTGTTGGTTGCAATATGATAGTTTTCTACCTACTGTCCAACAGGCCTGGGCAACTCAGTCAGTCCCCATAGACCCTGCAAAAAGTCTCACAGCTAAATTCAAAAGTCTCAGAAGTGCCTTAAAAGGATGGAAGACAAGCATATCCTCTCTGAGTCTTCTTATTCAAAGAATAAAATCCTTAATTCATCTCTTTGAAAATTTAGAGCTTCATAGAGATTTAGCCATACAAGAATGGAACTTCAGGAATATCCTTTGTGATAGATTGGTATCTTTACTCAAAATACAGAAAGCATATTGGAAGCAGAGAGGGAAAATCAAATGGGTTAGGGAAGGAGATGCAGGGACAAAATTTTTTCATGCCCATGCTACAGTTACACATAGAAGAAATGCAATCTCCTCGCTTCTTAATGAGTATGGACTAGTGATTTCAGATCACAACCAAAAGGAAAACCTAATCTGGGAAGCATTCAAGCAAAGACTTGGGGTTACAAAGTATGAAGGCATGTTGTTCAATCTAAGCGAACTAATAACAACCCCGTCCCCGACTTAGCGTAACTTGGAAGCGATTTCTCCAAAGAAGAAATTGATGGGGTCATTGCCCAACTACCGGGAGACAAATCACCGGCCCAGATGGTTTCAATAATGAATTCATCAAAGCTTGTTGGTCAATAATTGCAACTGATTTTTACAACCTCATTGGTAGCTTTCAAAGTAGGCGTGCTTTGCATCGAAGTATTAATGGATCATACATTACCCTTATCCCCAAAATTGATGGTGCCAACAAAGTCAATGACTTCAGACCAATTTCTCTCCTAAATACTTCTATGAAAATCATCACCAAGCTTTTGGCAAATAGGCTGCAAGAGGTTATCCCAAGGCTCATCCACAAAAACCAGTATGGGTTTATTAAGAAGAGAACCATCTAAGATTGCCTGGCATGGGCTTTAGAGTACTTGCACATCTGCCACAAATCTAAAAAAGAACTAATAATCCTGAAATTAGACTTTGAAAAAGCCTTTGACATGGTGGAACATGAAGCTATTATAGAAATTTTGAGAAAAAAGGGCTTTGGAGACAAGTGGCTTATGTGGATTAAATCAATTCTATCATCGGGAACATCTTCTGTTCTCCTAAATGGGGTGCCTGGCAAAACAATTCATTGTAGAAGGGGTGTCAGGCAAGGAGACCCCCTCTCTCCTCTCCTTTTTGTGTTAGCTGCAGACTTGCTCCAATCTATTTTGAATCGGGCAAAAGAGAGAGGAATTATCAGACTCCCTATTGATCTGGCCCACAACACAGACTTTCCAATAATCCAATATGCAGATGACACCCTAATTGTAATGCAAGCTTCAGCCACCCAACTTTTTGCTTTGAAGGGTATCTTGCAAGCATTTGGGAATTCTACTGGACTAAAGGTGAACTACAACAAGTCAATGATGGTACCAATCAATATTTCTGATGAACAGCTACTTCACTTAGCAAGAACTTTCAATTGTCGACAGGAAGCCTTCCCTTCACCTACTTAGGTTTTACCAATGGGTTTGCGAAGCCTAAGGTTGTGGATTTTTCTCCCCCCGTTAGCAAATGTGAAAGAAGGCTTATTATGGCTTCATCTTTTCTTAATCAAGCCGGGAGGCTTCAACTCGACTAATTCAATTCTATCTGCTTTACCAACCTTCACCATCTGCACCTTCAAGCTCCAAAACACCGTAATTGAGCAAATTGATAAATATAGAAGGCAATCGTGCTGCAGGGAGAGGTTCGGACATCCATTCTAAAAAGCCTCCCTAATGCTTGCCTGCCCCTTAGTGTGCACTTCAAAATCTGAAGGGGGACTTGGAATAATCAATCTAAGGACTCAAAATGATGCTTTGTTGATGAAGCACCTCCACAAGTTCTTCAACAGGGAGGACATCCCTTGGGTCGGTTTAGTCCGGGAATGTTACTACACGGATGGTAGGCTTCCCGGAAGCATAAATAGGGGTTCTTTTCGGTGGAGAGATATAGTCAAACTCATTGACAAATTTAAGGGACTAGCAAAGGTAAACTTACAAGATGGGTTGACATGTTTTCTTTGGTCCGATATGTGGCGTAACATAATCCCCGAACGCAGATTTCCACGAACTCTTTTCATTTGCCAAAAATAAGAGAATCACGATTCTTTGCGCAGCCTAAGCATTACGATAGCCTTCATAATCTCTTCCACCTACCCCTATCCGAGGAAGCTTTTGCACAATATACCCAAATCAAACCTTACTACAAAACCTAAATCTCACAGATTCCAAAGACACTTGGGGATTTATCTGGGATTCAAATATATTTTCATCAACAAGAGTATATAAGCAACTCGATGGGCAAAATCCAGTTCACCCCGCATTTAAATGGTCGTGGCTTAGCTCTTGTCAAAACAAGCATCGTGTTTTCTTCCGGGCGATCCTAATAAATAAGCTAAATACCGGAGGTGTTCTCGAGGAGAAGAAACATGGATCTAGAAAGTTATAATTGTGTCTTATGCAAAGGAGCGCATGTAAGAATCAATTGAACACTTGTTTATTAGCTGCCCTTTTGCATCCGAAGCTTGGCAATCCATCAACTTATCTGTTAACTCGGGATGCAGCCCCTAGAAAATCTAGAATCCCTCGGAGTACAAATCAATCAGTGCTTCTTTATGGAAATCATCATTCTCTTTTGCTGGGCAATCTGGATGAGCAGGAACAACTTCATCTTCAAAGGGATCTCACCTTCAGTCCAAGGGTGTAAAACAATCTTCAGAGTTGAGTTCCTTTGGCTGTTATGCAGGGCAAAGAGTAAATACTTCCCCACAATCCAAGAATGGATAAACAATCTAGCTTGATTCGGAGGCCTTTAGTTTGGCCACTTCTCTTTTTCAGTTTTCCTTTTTTAGTTCCTTAGTTTTATTTCCTGGGATCACCTCATTTTTACTTTCAGGTTTGTATTTGAATCTGTTATCTTATTTAATATATTTTGCAGTAGGGGTTTCTTGCCCCTCCTGATCTTTCAAAAAACATGTGGAACTAATTTATCAGTATTTTTTATTATTGATTTTTTTCTTCCTTCTCTCCTTATCTCTTTCACCAACCGCAGCGCAAATGGCTCGCGCGCCGCGCGCCTCTGCTCGCAGCGTGCCGCCCGCACCGCACCACCTCCTCTGCGGCGCCGCCGTTGCTTATGTTGGCTGCTGTTGCGTTCACGACTCGTCGACTCTTCTTATCCTTCGTCGGTTCGTCCCGTACTGTTGACCCGTTCACCTCTCTCTCTCCTTCCTTTTCCTGGCGCCGGGCGGCGGCGACGAGTGACGACAGTGGCGGGAGGGCGAGCGTCGACGGCTGTCGCAAGGTTTCCGTCGGCCCCTTCGCCGGCGACGGCAACGCTCTTTGCCAGGGCTTCGTCGTCGTCGGCCCCTTCGCCAGCTCTTCGTCTGCCCCTTCCCCGGCACCAGGTATGCTCGCCCTTTCTCTTTCCTCCATGCTGTTCAAAAGGACCACCAAATTGTATGAGCGCTCAATTGTACAGCTGTATGTAATATGTATTCCGATCTGACCCAATTACATGTATGTATTATGCCCACTGCAAGCCGAGGACTTTTTCGTTGCACAAATACTTAGTTCTTGTCCAAATGAAACATTACTGAGACGTTGCATCGCACTATGACTCTGCTAGAATGCTATAAGCTTCAAGTTTTGGGGCTCAGGCGAACATCTGATTTTGTGTTTCGGGCATATACAGCTTCGCGTGAAAATATGGGCTGGATGTTGTTACAGAGCCTCCGCAGAGGCAAGCGGCGTCCATGTTCTGTATAGAATCAGAGTGGAATTTTGTATCAGATAACTTGATTTTTTTTCCAGCTGTCTTTTATTCTCCTGTAGAAGCAGATATCATTGTGTTCTAAGTTTGAGGCTTGTTTGCTCGTTTGTGTTCTTCAGAAGACTGAACTCTCCTTGGCATGATTTTGTACTAGTTGTGCTCTGTGGTAGTTGAGGCTTGTTTGCTGGTTCATGTTGTTTCTTCATGGAAGACTGAACTTCTCTTTGGCAAGATTTGGTCTGTGGCAGTTTGGTAGTTTAAACAACGGCAAAATCACATCATTCAAGTTGTCATTGGAGTGCTGTGTTACTCTGTATAAGGAATGATGTACTGCTGATCCTGTTTGTTGATGTTTCTCTTCTCTTCTTTTGATGGCAAGCAGGACTGAAGATAAGATGGCTGCCTTGCCATTGGCCACCGCTGAAGCATGTGATGCTAATGCTGCTTTAATAATGAACGGTGACCTTCGTGCTCTCCAACCTATCTTCCAAATCTATGGAAGGCGGCACATTTTTGCTGGCCCTGTTGTGACACTGAAGATCTTCGAGGATAACGTGCTGCTCCGCGAGTTCCTTGAGGAGAAAGGTCACGGCAGGGTCCTGGTGGTTGACGCCGGCGGGAGCATGCGCTGTGCAGTTTTGGGTGGCAACCTTGCCCAGCTGGCGCAGAACAACGGGTGGGCTGGCGTCGTGGTCAATGGCTGCATCAGGGACGTAGATGAGATAAATGGCTGCGACGTTGGCATCCGGGCTCTGAACTCACTCCCTATCAAGTCAAACAAGAAGGGCGTCGGCGAGAAGCATGCCCCTGTGACCTTTGCAGGGACTAGGATTTGCGATGGAGAATGGCTCTATGCCGATTCTGATGGCATTCTTATCTCAAGATCAGAATTGACTGTGTAGGCCTGTTCTTGTGTTGTGTGAACTTGTAAGAATGTATCATAGCTGAATTACATGACTCGCGGGAATACTTTGGATGCTTCGACAGTACTATCTTTTTGGGAGATATATATGCACCTCAGAAAATCATTGCATCAGACGTGTGATTGTGACTAAACTGGGTGGGTATCTCACCATATTTCTTTCACAATGGTCTTGACTCGTGAAACTCTGAATGGCTGATATATGAATTGTGGGTGACGAAGGAAAGGACATGCTGGCCATTTGTGATGGGAGAAACAAGAACAGCCTTTAGGATGCGTGTTTGAATGTGTGATGAAATGGGAGTATCTTCAAGGGATTCTTTCTGTGCATCAAGGACATTGTAACATATCTGAACTCTGTGTGACATGTGACTTGGCAGTAACTTCAAGAGTATGACAGCTGACCCCACACGAAGTATATGCCAGGCAGCTACTGCCAACACGGACACAGGGAGGTAAGGTTCTGGCCCCGTTCGGGCGCAGAGGGAGCTCGATGACCCGGAGGAGCGGCTGGAGCGGCGCTGGAGGTGGGGGTCTGCTCCCTCCTTCCTCCAACATGCTCGAAGGTGATGGGCCAGGGGCTGGAGCAGTATGCGCCTGGAACCCATGCCCTGCTGTTGTACATCCCTATATGACTGCTTTATATTGTTGCGTTCACAGTTTCTCCACGTTGTATGGGACTGCTGTTGTACATCTTAATCTTGTGTTCACAGTTTTTCCGTGTTGTATGCGACTTTCGGGATGTTGCAAAGAATGATTTTCGAATGTGCAAGTGTATGTTGCAGGTGTACTGTTTCCTGTGTTCAGGTGCATGTTTTGGGTGCTGTGTTCTCCATGTTGTGGATGTTGCAATAATTTACCTGGATGTTGCAATAATTTATCTGAATGTTGCAACTGTTTTGTCTTGTTTATTCATTTATTGGCCAATGGTGAACATCACAAATTAAACAACACGTCCTCAAACTACAACAAGATGATGATATAATTGTTGGTGACACCAAACTGAAAAATTATTTCACTATTTATCACAAAGACCTTTTCGGACAACCATACGTAAATAACCTTTCCCTTGTAGAAAGTCAGATAAACGATACGCCACAAGTCATTGTTGTTGAAAATGATATGCTTACTTTAGAATCTACTAAAACAGAGATTAAAGAGACTGTGTTCCAAATAGAACACAATAAAGCTCTAGGTCCTGATGGCTTCCCTGCAGAATTCTATCAAGTATTCTGAGAAGTGATGAAGAGTATTTAATGGTTCTCTTCAATGATTTTTACAAAGAATACCTACCGCTCTTTAGTCTAAATTTAGGGTAATTACCTTCTGCAAAGACTAGCAAAGACTAAAGATGCAAAATAGATCCAACATTATAGAATCTACAAAGTATCACAAACAGTGGTGAGTCAATCACAAATGACCTTTATCGTAGGCAAAAACATAATGGAAGGCATGGTCATATTACATGAGACCACTCATGAATTATAAATTAAAAAGGTTAATGGGTTGAATTTCAAAATTGACTTTCAGAAGGCCTATGACAAAGTTAAATGGCCCTTCCTACAATAAACCTTGAGAATGAAAGGCTTGCCACCAAAATGGTGCAATTAGATTTAGAGCTTTGTCACCGAGGGTAGTGTTGGTATCAAAGTCAATGAAGACTGGAAGGTCTATGTCAAGGTGACCCAATGTCACCTATTTTATTTAACGTCATAGCAGATATGCTTGCACTCTTAATTAAAAGAGCAGGATGATGGGCGTAAATAAGAGGGGTCACCCCACACCTGTAGAGGATGGCTTGTCGATTCTGCAATATGCAGACAATACCATTATATCTTGATGGACCATGACCTAGAACAAACAAAAAACATAAAACTTTTGTTGTGTGTTTTTGAACATCTGTCTGGTCTCAACCAACTTTCATGAGAGAAAAATCTTTTGCTATGGTGAAGCAAAAGTTTTGGGGACCAATACATTGAGCTCTTTGGATGTGATGCAGGTGAATATCCCTTTAGATATTTAGAAATACCAATGCATCATAAAGAAACTCCAAGAAAGGTTTGAAAAAAAGTTAACTTGTTGGAAAGTTAAGCATTTAACTTATGGCGATGGAGGTATATCATCAGTCATCCATCTAAATTTAGTGCTTAGCAGTCTGTCCATGTTCATGATGTCCTTTTTTAAAATACCAGAAGGTATTCTTAAGAAAAAAAACTAGATTATTGTAGATCTAGATTTTTTTAGCAAGGAAACAAAGATAAAAAAAGAAATGTCACCTTGCAAAATGGAACATCTTATGTCATCCTAAGGATCAAGGAAGACTTGAATCATTGAACTCCAATTCCAGAATAAATGTCTATTAAGCAAATAGATTATAAATTTGCTTAATGAAGAATGAACCTGGCAATCCTTACTTAGAAACAAGTATCTAAGCTCAAAATATCTCCTAGAATTCATGTCAAAACCAATTACACTCATTTTTGGAAGGGTCTGATGAAAATAAAATATCAGATCTTGGCTTGTGGCCCCTTCAAATTAATGATGGACCACAAACAAGATTGCTAGAAGATATATGTGTAGGCAACAAAAACCTTTATCCTCCACTGTGTAATATTACAAATCATCCCCATGATACAATGGTCAATATTATGAGATCACCATTGGATATTTAATTTCGGAGAGCTCTGGTGAGGAATAAACTCGATGGATGAGAAGACCCAGCAGCCAATATTACTCATATCAATTTAAATAACAAGAGAGATTTGGTTATTTGGAACTTACATACAATGGTCAATTCCATTCTATGTATCTTCACATGATAAAATTAAAGTACACCCTTTTCTCATAAATTAATTTGGATGTTAAAAATTTCCCTAAGGAATCAAGATTTTCCTTTGGTAGCTCTAATGGGGATAACTTTAAGGACAATCTCACTACGAGGAATTGGAAAGGTAGTAAAATATGATGTCTCTATAATTGTAGCAAAATCATTAAATATCTTTTCTATAATTGTAACAAAACCATTAAATATCTTTTCTTTGACTCTCATCATGCAAGACAATTTGGAGGACTATGTGCATAGCTACTAGGTTAACCTCTGTTGGCTCTGTATCCCACATGTTAAGGAGTTGGCTATCGAATTTCGTTTTAAAGGAGAAGGAATATATTCTAGTTGGGGTTGTTGCTTTATATTGTGCAATTTGGAGATGTCGTAATGATCTAATTTTTGAAAAATTGTAAATATACATCTTTTATGCAGGCTATTTTCAGAATTTCAGGGAACATATACTGGTTACGATTTTGGACGTGCTATAGCATGATGATCAAACAAAGGAGTCTTTTTCCGTTAGAGAGCAAAAAACTAAAGACCACTGTGCTAGAACTATTTGCTTCCCATGATGGAATAATAATAGATTCGGTCTTGCATACTTTTTTTGTATTTCTTGTTTCCTTGACTCATTAACAATGCTACTGAAACTATGTAGTAATATAATCGTTATGTGTAGAAGTGAGAAGTCTCTTCCATTTTCTAAAAATACTAAATTTATTAAAAAATATAAATATTTATTATACTAAATAAGTGTCATTAGATTAATGATCAAATATACTTTTTATAATATACCTGTTTTGATTTATATATTTTAATAATATTTTTTATAAATTTAATTAAATTTAACATAATTTGATTTTGACTAGATCTAAATTATTATTTTTTAACTCGAGGTGTAGTAATCAGCATCATTACATTTATTGTAGAGCAGGTGACGCAATGACAGCCGCTTTTGTAGGTATATGTACTCCTCAAAATAATTGATATGGATGAAAACGGATCGCACGGATAATGTCTTTTCCATATCCTAATCCATCTTTTTAAGTCGGATTCGAAGCGGAGCGGATATTATATAGATTCGGATGCAAATACGGATTATTTAGGATATCGGAAATGGTACGGATTCGGACCAGTGTCAGAGCGGAAGCGGACTTTTTTAAGTCGGATAATATGTCCTTACATGTTATTTTTTATGATGAGAGTATTCAACAATCCACCTCTTCGATTTGAGCTTAAAAATTAATACAAGTTCTCAGCTTGGATTTAAGAATATAAAACAGGCATGTAAAAGAAATAAATATTCTTAATTAAGAAAAACTTTGCCATTCACTCTTTATCGTGTACCGGTCTAGTAGTCCTCTTTGGTAGACGATAATTCTTTGATTGCCTGTAATTTAGCAGTTCTTATTCCTCAGTCTTCATCTTCATCATCGCTAGACAATTGTTTCTCCTGTGAATTTATGTTGATAGCAAATTTTCATGAGTATATATAATAATATAATAATGCTTGTGTCACGGGTTGGATTCTCGTCGCTTAGGCTCCTTAAAATATTCGGTTATCCTATTATAAGCGTCGGATAATCCGCGTTCAATTATCGGATAATCCATATCCGTCGTATTTAATCATATATCCTACACTGCATCCGCATAAAATCGGATATGGATTATCCACATCCGCACGGCTATTAAAAACACTTCTTCATATCCTTAAAATTCGGATTCGGAGCGGATCGAAGTGGAGGATTATCCATACCACTTTCACCCCTAATAATTGACAATATAGGATATATGTTGGTTAAACTTTCTCAAATTTAACTGGCAAAAAGATCTAGCGATACTTAGAAAGATTAATAAGTTTGTAGAGGTCTGTCTCAGTGGGAGTTTTATCCTAATTTTATGGGCATGAAATGTACTAATATGTTATTATATTGATGAAGAGAAAGATGATAAAAGTTTTATGGGAGCTGAAAGAATTTTATGGGATGAAACTTTTCTGTGGTGGTTTCAAAACATGGATGTCTTAGAAACTGACACATGAAACACGACTCATGCTGGCCTAAATAATCAAAGAGAGAGCCGGTCTGCTCCGTCGGCGCTACGAATGACGCCTCTAGCATCTGCACCTTGAAAGCCATTGATTTCATTTTCTCCTCGGAGGCACCGACTGAATTGGCCACAAAACCAGCATTGGACGTCACTAAATTTCAACCAGCAAGCATTGGGCGTCACTAAATTTCAACCAGCAATGCCACCTACCAAAGCCGCTGTCATTGCGTCGACGTCTGCAACTGTCCGCAACTCCAATATTTCCTCCTCCCCGCGAGACCGCACCTCCTGGCTACGCTTCTCCCTCCCCGCGCACGCCGTCTGCCCATCGGAATCGCGCCGTCTGCCCATCGGAATCTTCCGGGGTGTTTGGACGAGAAGTGTCACTATTATTAGCGTAGGTTTACTCTAGCACAACATTATCAAATTACAGATTAATTAGGCTTAAAAAATTTATCTCGCAAAATATTCGTAATCTATACAATTAGTTATTTTTAGACTATATTTAATAGGCTTTACTATAATATCTCCAAATAACTATGAGCCGTTCATTTCTTTTAATCAGGCGCTTATAGTCACGTGTTATTCCTAAGGAGGTAATAAGTGGAATATACATTTATTTTATTTTTTATTTTATAAAGTACTATAAATTAGAAAAGTTTTAGAAAAAAAAATCTTTTTTTTTCTAGATTCGATTGATGCAAGTATGGTGTGGCGGATCTGATAAATATTTTTAAAAATCTTGCCATATTTAGATTGCCATGTAATTTTATACGTGACTTAATACATTTGAATTTGCATATGTGTGTCAACGTGTCATGTACTTCATTTGCATGTGACGTGAACACGATATGTCCATTGTATGACTTGTTTAATGGTTTTTATTAGTTAGCATTACGTGTTTCTCATCAGACTTTTTTTTTCCTATTTAACCACTTTAATGCAATCATTCATACTCCCTCCATATAGGAATTAGATGTCGTTTTTGGATAAGATTTGGGTCAAACATTGAGAACATAAATCATAAATAACTTTTAAGTTATTGAGTTTAAAAATATAAAAACTATATGAATAGATTTGTCTTGAAAAATACTTTTATAAAAGTATAAATATATCACTTTGTGATGAGTATTTTTAAAAAATATTAAGTCAAAGTTATACTTTGGAGACCTTGTCGCTATCCTAAACGACGTGTAATTCGTATATGGAGGAAGTAGATATTTAAAATAATTGTGCGCGTACAAATCTAAATATGAGTGTAAAAGGTCTGGAAACATATTTATCAATAATATTTTTTAATTTAATACATCATACGGGGCTGCATGTTTCATGTTTTCACGGTATCGAGGCACCAGGTGGTGACTTTGGAAATCTCCGATCTACCGATCCAGTCCTTCAAACTGTGCGAGACTAGCTACTCATATCTTGCTAGTGCTGTCCTCGACACATACTGCAGCCAATCAAATTTCTTCTCCCACAGTATTAAGAAAAAGTTTTGACTGTGTCACATCGAAATCATAGACCAATGCACAGTATTAAGAAAAATCTCTCTCACAATTCTTCCGATGGTGTAGAAAAAGTTTTGTCTGTGTCACATCGGAATGTCGGAGGGATGTCGGAAGAGGTTTTTAAATACTAATAAAAAAAATAAATTATAGAACTGAGACAAAATTTTTTTTAAGTATAATTAATTCATTATTAGTAAATGTTTACTGTAGTAGCACGTTGTCAAATCATGGACTAATAAGGCTTAAAAGATTCGTCTCACAAAGTTATCGTAATCTGTGCAATTAATTATTTTTTAGACGACATTTAATACTCCATACATATGTGACAAGATTCGATAGGACAGAGCAAAAGTTTTACCTTGCCTATTCAAACACCTCCAATTATTGTTGAAGTCCACCGAGCTATTCCCTCTGTCCTAAAAAAGATATCGTTCTCGCTTCTCGAGAAATAACTGCCGGTAATTTTAATAAATAATAAATATCATCGACTAGTATCATAATTAGTATCATTGGAAAGATCTTTAGATCTAGTTTTTTAACAAATTTATTTGAAAATATAAATATTGTATGTATTTCTGCAAATCAAGTCAAATTTGTGACACGAACATCCGAAATATTATCTTTTTTTTTTTTAGGACGGAGGGAGTAGCAATTTCCTCAGGTCCATTGAAGACGCCCTAACAGTAACATCCATTGCTGCGCCAGTGCGGCTGTTCCCTCCCCTAACTAGGACATGCCACCTACTCGAGCCGTACGTTGTCGTTGCGTCGGCGCCATTAATTCCTCGTCTTCTTTATTTCCTCTTTTATAATACCACAAGTTTGACTTAACAATATTTATATCTCCAAATATATTTATTAAAAACTAGATTTAAATTTCTTTCCGCCATAAATATTAATACTTTTTATATATATTTAGTCAAAAATAATTTTAGAGAATTGAAAACTACAGTTTTTTTGGAGACAGGAGAGTAGGTTGCAGCCTCAATAATCTATTTAAATAATCCTCCCCGCAAGTCTGCAACTCCACGCGCACTTCTCCCTTTGCAGCTGCAGAGTAACACCCATTGCTGGTTCTGCGGCCAGTTCAGCGGTGCGTGTGAGAAGAAAAAGAAATCCATGGATTTCGAGGTGCAGGTGCTAGAGTCGTCATTTGTAGCGCCAATCGAGCCGACACCGAGGAAGGGGCTCTGGCTCTCTTCCTTGGACCTCTGGCTAGCCAACCAGGGCCACACTCCAACGATCTACCTGTACAGCAACAGCTCCAACCATGTTCCCGCGGCTGATTTCTTCGACGTGGCCAGGCTCAAGGAGGCTATGGCCAGAGCCTTGGTGCCCTTCTACCCCCTCGCCGGCCGCCTCGGCATCAACGACGACGACGGTAGGATGGAGATCAGCTGTAGCGGCGAAGGTGCACTCTTTGTTGTCGCTCAGGCTGATGATCTCACTGCCGATGACGTCAAGAAACTCAAGCCGTCGCCAGAGCTGAGGAGGCTGTTTGTTCCACTCGTTGAGCCATCGCCCATCATGTCGGCCGTACAGGTCCACTACTTAATTTCCCTGCTTCCATGCCGTTAAATATTAACAGCTTTTTTTTTTTATACTCTTCTATGAATTTTAGAGCTCTAAAAGGTTTAGAGCATTTTAGCTTTAAGTCTAAAGCTATAATGTGAGGTGGGATAAAGTTTACAACAAATTTAGATCACCTGTTTAATTTGAAGCTTTAGCTCTAAAGTTTAAAGGAGACGATACAAACGGGCTCTAAATTTATTTTTTCAATATTTAACAACGAAATGGATCGGAGTAGATAAATAAATTGGGTCCTGCTGGTTTCAAAGATGATTTTTCTATTTTGTAATGAGCATGCAGTTGGTTTGCTATCTAAAATTCATAACAAATAAATTATATTAAACCAAAAACATGAAACTAGCCAGTATGTATCTTTTTTCTGAATAAAATTGCTATATACCTATATATTTATGATCTATATATAGTTATCTGGAACTAATTTATTTATGTTCCTATTGTTTTATTTCTTGTAGTGATGTTTAATTATTATTTATTTATTAAAATAAATAAGAACAAAATGACTGTAAATAAAGCACCGTCACATACATATACTCCAATTTAAAATAGTTTAATTATGAAATTTTAGAGATCAAACCTGTTTTTATTATATTATCTTTAGGAAATAGAAAACCATCTATATATTATATAACAATTCTCGTGCTTATATATGATGTCATACAGGTGACTTTCTTGAAGTGTGGAGGAGTGGCATTAGGGACAGCTCTCCACCACGTTGCCGTCGATGCCTTAAGTGCGTTCCACTTTTTCCAGACATGGTCGGCCTTTTCCAAGCATGGCGACCGCGCTACCATAGAGCTCCCGTGCCATGACCGCACCCTACTCCGTGCACGGTCCCCGCCCACAGTCCACCTTGACGCACTCTTGACGTTCTACCCTAAACACACCTTCTCCGACCCGTTGGCAATGGGACCTCTTGCCATCCAAGTCTTGACCATTTCCAAGGACCGGATTGCCTCCTTGAAGAACCTCTGTGGTGGTGGTGGCAGCACGAGCACCTTCTGTGCCGTGAGCGCTCTTGTGTGGCAGTGCACGTGCGTTGCGCGCCGGCTTCCACCTGATTCTGAAGTGCGCCTTGCGTTCCCAGCCGACCTCCGGTGTAGGATGAGGCCACCCCTCCCGAGCCGATACTTCGGCAACGCGGTGTTCAGGGTAGCCGTCACCGGCGCGGCGCGGGACATTGCAACGGAGGCGTTGGGATCTGTCGCCGCCCGCATCAAGGGCGCCGTGGACCGGATGGATGATGAGCTGGTGCGCTCTGCAATCGACTACTTTGAGATGGCCGAGATGGACAGCCGGCTTCCGAGGGGCACCTTGCCGCAGACGCACTTGCATATTTCGAGCTGGTTGGGCAGGCCACAGTACGATGCAGATTTCGGGTGGGGGAAGCCAGAGTTGATGTCGCTAGCGGAGAATAACCGCGGGGGTTTTGTGTTCTTGATGAACGATGAAGGGAAAACGGACTATGGTGCTGGCAGCGGCGACGTCCGCGTGCTCGTGTGCATGGAGGCTGTAAATATAAAGGAGCTAGAGCGGCTGCTTTGCGCAGAGCTCTAGCACTAGCAGCAAGCAGCAGCTGGCAGCTACTTAATGCGATGATTACCGGTTCAAGACTCACCTGGTTGGGTTCCTTGTGGTGGAACCTGTCCATCCAGGTTCAAGTCCTAGACTTGACATAGATGCTCGCATTTTCCTATATCTATTCCAGGATTTAACGGCGTTATGCTTTCAGTGGTAGGCAACGTGCCCGTCGACAGCGAGGCGCCTGTGGTGACTTTGTCAATCTCGAGATTTGCCGGTCCATCTCAGTTCTTCGAAGGTGTTCATAGGGGTAGGGTGTGCGTGGTGTGTTCATAGGGGTGAGCGTGCGCTTGTGTATATGAGTGTCTGCGTCTGTAAATGGGTCTTTGCAAAAAAAAAGACTATCTCCATCTCAAAATATCTATTATTTTAGCTTAAAAACAACTTTATATAAATATATTAAAAGATATTCATATTTTATGGTACATAATTAGTATACTGGAAAGATATTTGAATCTACTTCCTCCGTCCTTAAAAAAAATCAATTTTTAGGATTGTCTTAAGTCACTGAATTTTTAGAAAAAAATATGAAGACTTATACTATCAAATAAGTATCGCTAGATTTACCATTGAATATATTTTCATAATATGCCCCTGTGTCATAGATATTGTTATACTTTTCTATAAAGTTAGTCAAAGTTAAATTTTTTTTGACTGGCATGGATTCTAGAAATTGATTCTTTCAGGAACAAAAGTAGTTTTTTTAAATAAATTTATTTAGAGATATAAATGTTGCACATATTTTTTACAAATCAAATGAAACTTACGGGCACGGAAACCAAAAGCGATGGTTAATTTGAGACAGAGGGAGTAGATATGTAGGGTCCATCCTGAAGTCTGAGGTTTTGTAATAATAATAAATAAAAGGTACAATATCCAATCTAAATTGGATTGGGAGAAGCCACCCAGAAGGAATCCATGGTAACCGCTGTTGTTACCTCATCTCCAACACTCAGACACCTCGACCATTATTAGCAACTCCATCTACAACGCCAATGCTGCCGCACCAACGACTGATCAGGCAACACCACCAACAATGCCATCTACTACGTCGATCAACATCATCACTGCCAAGCTCTAGAGCTACAAAGCTGGTGTTGATGGTGGATAGCGTCAATATTTAATAGCTCAAGAGACACAAGAAACACAAGAATATCTAGTACACTAGGGTTTTATCTAATAATTTCCACGAGTTTTGTTGCATATGAGCGTGGGCTGAGCGACCGTCCGGACGTCCGGGCGACGTCCGGACGGTAGAACTGCCGATTATTACCTTTGTATACATTTAGCTGAACATGGGGTTATTTGACTTAAAAAAACGAAATACCTTTTTCTATAATGGTGGGAGTACTTTTTATACGTGCTCTAGAACAAAGGCGAAGCGCCAGCTGCTTCCAGAACAAAGATAATGATACTATTCCAGAGAACCAAGATAGTGCTCGGTTGGCTAGCGTAGACGGTATGCATGCTATCGGTGGTGCGAGTTCCTTTCTCACGAATCACACTCATGTGTCTCATGGGGGCGTGCTCCTGACAAACTAGTAGGATGTCCCGCGTATTGCTTTGGGGGTATAAAATAAAAATATAAATAGTTTATAATAGTTGAAACTATAAATTAATAGATACATATATATGGATGTAGTAGATTAATTATAGAGGTTGTATCTATTGATATAGTATAGTTTATTTAAACTGGGCATCACCCAAATCTTATCTATACGCATATTTTGGAGGACCACGTATAATCTATATGATATGCAATTTTGATAGGTTTTTGCTTACAAACGGGTTTTTGCTTAGAAACGGTTTAAATTTTTGCAAAAAGTTATCGAAATATATTCATATGGGGTCTTGTTTTAAAGAGTTATTGCGAGGAACACCATGATACAATTAGATTTTAATTACGATACTTGGTTTATGTGCTATAATTTTTTTCTATTTCAAAAGAAATAGATAGTGGGAAATAAATAAGACTTAGTGGAGGTAACTCCTCTAATGATGTCACCGATATTATTCTTGAGCTCCCAACCAATTAGGATGACAAGAGAATAGACTAGAGAGGGTTTAATAATATAGAAGTTATGGATACTCCAATAATATCGACAACCTGCATTGGGAGATAACGACACGCCAATCATCTATGAAACTGTGAATAGTCCCGGCCCTTGAGAGCGCGTGCTTGCGGTTCCCAGTGGCCTCCTCCCCTCCCATGGTTTTTTTTTGATCAACCATACCTGTATTCGATTTAAGGAAAACATACAAATACCGGTACAAATACAGGTACACAGCAGTAGGATACAGAGGACAGCTGTGCCCAGCTACTTGCACAAAGGGCCCTAGAAGAACAAAAATTACAAGTCGGTCCATGGACCCTCTGTTCGCCCAAATTGCCTGCCTCCGCCGCCGCCGGCCATCACCGGGAGCCAGCCAAGCGGCATCTTCCCCAGGTCCGAGTGCACTCCATCGCACAGAGGCTTTGCACAGAGCTGCAGTAGTCACTCGCCCAAACGAATGAGATGTGTCGTCGGAGAACGTCCATCGGCCGGGGCCGCGCCCCGAGCACCCTCGGCCATGGATCTGAGCTTGCCGTCGACGACAACCACCGCCACGGGGAAATCAAGCTCGATCCATCCTCCTCATCACCACAAAACCCAGAGCTGCCTCTCCATCCTGGACACAAAAGGGCAGCGCCAAACTCACCTCGGCAAGCACCAAAAAGAGAAGCCACCGCCCCTTGACTCCTGTACACGGCCTCCACAGGGAGGACCACCTCCACGAGCTCGTCGACTGCGCCAGAGCGGAGCACCATCGAGACGGGGAGAAGCTCGAGAGGACCTTATTCCATGGTGACGACGCCGCCGCCACCGCCTCGGCAACCTCGTCGGAAACCAAACCCTAAACCTAAGGGACCTAGGCCCTACCCCCTCCGCCGGCGAAGGAAACTCAGTCCTACACGTCTCCCGACAGCCCGGAAGCCATCGGAGACGGGGAGGACCAAGATCCCCGCCGGCGGAAGGCCCTCCTCTCAAAATCGCCTCTCTGGAGGACTGTAGCAGTTCGCGAGGGGGAGAGACGAGTACCGCTGCGAGAGTCCTCCCCTCCCATGGTTGCGAATCCTAGCGTCAGCCGTCAGGGGCGGCCGCTGCGTCTCGTCACGGGCTAGATCCGAGGCAAGGGTGCGCGGATCTGGTGATTTCGCGCGCGCACGCCGTCTGGCCGTCGGAATCTCCTCCCCGCCCCCTTCCTGCTATTCCTGCCGTCGCACAACTGAGGTAATGTCATGCCTACAGTAAGTCACCTTGCATTTAGTTACTTTGCCGTGGAAGAATATTTTCATCCCATTTATTTACTCCTACATACTATACTACGCGATATCGGAAACTCTAGCTGTGCGCTGCTGTAGATGCAATTTCATATCTCGAGCATTCACTCTTTGTCCCTTTGCAGGCAATTGCCGCTGCAGCTGACAGTAACATCCAATCCATTGCCGGTTGGTTGTGTTGTGGGGCGCGTGTGAGAAGAAAATGGAATCGATGGATTTCGAGGTGCAGGTGCTAGAGTCGTCATTTGTGACGCCCAGCGAGCCGACGCCGAGGAAGGGGCTCTGGCTCTCTTCCTTGGACCTCGTGCAGGCCAACAAAGGCCACACTCCGACGATCTACCTGTACAGCAACAGCTCCAACGACGACGATGTTGCTGCGGCTGATGATTTCTTCGACGTGGCCAGGCTCAAGGAGGCGATGGCCAAGGCCTTGGTGGCCTTCTACCCCCTCGCCGGCCGCCTCGGCGTCAACAGCGACGACGGTAGGATGGAGATCAGCTGTAGCGGCGAAGGCGCACTCTTTGTTGTCGCTCAAGCTAATGATCTCAGTGTCGATAACGTTAAGAAATTCAAGCCATCGCCTGAGCTGAGGAGGCTGTTTGTTCCACGCATCGAGCCATCGTCCATCATCTTGGCCATACAGAGGTCCACTATGCTTTTTAATATTTTTTTTCAACTTTCGGCTTTCACGCGTATGTTGAAGTAGATAAATTGGTTGATGAAGTAGATAAATTGGTTCCTTTTAGTTTGTTGGTTTCAAAGACGGTTTTCTATTTTATGAAAATAATAAGCAGTTGGTTCGCTACCTAAAATTCAAAAAAAAATATTTAAATTAGAATATATGAAACTAGTTCTTTTTCCAAATTCAAAAATATTTTAATTAGAAAATATGAAACTAGTATGTATCTTTTTTTCTAAAAATGTTATATAACTATTTATTATGTATATATAATTATTATTATTAAAAAAAACTGATCTATTTATGTTCCTATTAATCGTTCTAATTTAATGCTTGGAGTCATGTTTATTATTTATTTAAAACAAATAAGAGGCAAACAACTTTAAGTTAACCACCGGTAGATACTACATAACATTTTTAGAAGAAATCTAGTACTATTTTTATGTTTCTCCAATTTTAAATAAATTAATTATAAACTTGAGATCAAATCATATTTTTTATGTTTAGAAAATAAAAAACCATCTATAGTATATATTATACTCCTATATCAACTAGGTGAATACCCCACGTGTTGCCGCGAAATTGCTGATGATTTGGAATAAAATTACTTATACAAAGAGATAAATAATTATAAGTGAAGATTAAAAGATGACGTGTCACGTTGATGTGGACAACTAAATGCATGATGGCGTCTTGATCATAATTGCAAATACTGGTTGACTATAAATGTATCTAATAGTAGACTGATGAGGTGGATAGCTTGCATATTGAAAAAATAGTTAATGGGGTTTGGCTTTATAAGAGTTTAAGAATGCCATGCTAATGATGACAGGTGACTTTCTTGAAGTGTGAAGGGGTGACGTTAGGGACAGCCCTCCACCACGTCGCCATAGACGCTTCAAGTGCGTTCCACTTTTTTCAGACATGGTCGGCCTTCTCCAAGCATGGTGACCGTGCCGCCGTGGAGCTCCCATGTCACGACCGCACCCTACTCCGCGCACGGTCCCCGCCCACAGTCCACCCCGACGCGCTCCTGACATTGCACCCTAAGCTCATCTTTTCTGACCTCGAGGGACCTCTTGCTTTTGAAGTCTTCACCATTTCCAGGGATCAGGTCGCCTCCTTGAAGCACATCTGTGGCGGTGGCACCACGAGCACCTTCTGCGCCGTAAGCGCTCTCATCTGGCAGTGCACGTGCATTGCGCGCCGGCTTCCACCGGATTCTGAAGCGCGCATGGTGTTCCCGGCCGACCTCCGGCGCCGGATGAGGCCGCCCCTCCCGAGCCACTACTTCGGCAACGCGGTGTTTAGGCTATGCGTCACCAGCGCGGCTAGGGATATTGGCATGGCGGCGCTGGGATCCGTCGCTGCCCGCATCAAGGGCGCCATCGAGCGAATGGACGACGAGCTGGTGCGGTCCGCGATTGACTACTTCGAGATGGCCGAGGCGGACCAGAGACGGGCTTTGAGAGGCACCCTGCCATGGACGGACCTGCATGTTACCAGCTGGTTCGGCAGGCCACAGTACGATGCAGATTTTGGGTGGGGAAAGCCGCGATTCATGTCGCGGGCAGAGTCCGTCCGCGGCTGCTATGTGTACCTGATGAACGATGAGGGGGCAACGGACGGCGGTGGTGGCAGCGGCGATGTCCGCGTGCTCGTGTGCATGGAGGCTGTAGTTATAAAGGAGCTAGGGCGGCTGCTTTATGTAAAGCTCTATTAACCTGCTAGCTAGTGCTGAGTACTGACAATAAGGTTTTGTAATAATATAATAAGAATTGTAACCATGCTTTAAAGGGAACCCGTGGTTCCCCTCCCGTTTAATTATTAGAGCTATCTCAACATTAGAAATCATATGTAGGTTCTATGTCTATTAATTTACGTAGACATTATACTACATCTAGAAACTATATTCTCAACAAACAGGTTCTATAGAATATTTTTTTTTTTTGTCCAATCATATCTCCTTTGTCTTCTTTAACTGAAGTGATATATCATCTTTTCCTTAGTTGTTACCATAACATGAATATAAAAAGTATCTAGTTTTTTTGGTAGAGAGTGTCCTTATAATCCATTGATCTGAAAATGAGGTGATTTGGCCGGAAACAAAGTAGGACTAGCTATACGACCTGCCGGGGTCTGCTGGTTTGCTGGTCTGCTTGCAACGCTGGCAGGAATAACCAGTGACCAATTCTTTAATATCCCTATTTTTTAGATGTAGAAAAGTTGTTTCCCCATCATATATATCTTACATACACCATTGGTTCTGAAATTCAAGATATTCAAGCAGTTTTAGTACCAAATAAGGAGTATGTCCAAAAACTATCTTACCTCTCTTCTAGTAACACATAGTTTGTCACACGTGCAACACAGGTGGTGACCATCAACGATGAGAATAGCCCGGGAAAGGGGGCAAGGGGGGCGCCACCACCCTTGGCGGGCCCTGCGGCTTGCCCTAGGGCAGAGGGGGCCATGCGCCCGGGGGAGGGCGGCTGCGCTGCAGCCGCTGTCATTTTCCTTCCATGTCCCCGCCAACTAGCTAATCTAGTATTAGTCATTTTATAAATAGATAGTCTATTAGATGGAAAGATAGAGATTGATTGATGGAAAAGAGAATCTTGATTGATGGAAAGGAGAATCCGTGTTCGATAAAGATTCCCCTGTCTCGCTTATGAGCTAAGTTTAATCAAGATTATAAATAATAGGGGCGTAGCCACATCAATCAAGAAATAAATGGCTAAAATCTCTTCCTCTCCTCTCTCGAGCGCACCGCTCGTTCCCCCTGCCCTAGTTGCCACCTCCTGTGTTGCCCCCTACACCGCCACCCTAGCACCACACCGCCACCACCCACCGCCATTGCTGCCTCTAGCCCAACGCTGTTACAGCTGGTATCTAGAGACCAATTTGATCCACACACCGTTGCAATGATAGCTGACATCAACGAATTCAAGCAACTCTTCACCGAATTCTCCTCCAACATGTCTACACCAAGTTTGACGACGTCTACAACAAGCTCACCGACGTAAGCGAGCTTCCGGCCCATGAAGGAAGCACGTACATAAATGCATATATAAAATAGTAGAAATAATAAGAGCAAAGATGGCCAGTGCTAAGTTTTGAACGCATACCGTATTGCTTCATTTCATTAAAGTTACTGTTCACCATTACACCACATGGATGTTGGTGATAGCCGCAAAATACTTCTTTTATTAACTACCATTAGACCATTAAAGTCTAATAAAAAAGCTATCCAACCATCACAAGAACAATACTTTGTAATAAAATATACCACATGGAATTTCATGAGTATAATTCTAGTCTAGATTAAACATGCATGGGACATCTGTTGGAACATGGAGAAAAAATAACACTACATAATAGGGAAAACATACAACAAAGAAAAAGCTACTCCCTCCATTCCAAATTATAAGTCGCTTTGACAGTTTTGGTACATCTATTTGCTATGTACCTAGGTATAATAATGTGTCTAGATACATAGCAGAATGGATGAACTTAAAAAGTCAAAGCAACTTATAATTTAGAACGGAGGGAGTATATAGTAGTGGAAAATAAAGAAAAGAAATAATAAAGCATAAAGTAAAACAATAAAAAAATAAAAACAAGTGGAGAGGAAAATAAAATATAACTAACAGGTAACCCCGTGCTCTGCACGGGGGAGGTACATTTTGTTAGCGTGCAAAATCAAATAAAAGGTGAGAAAGAATGGTATCCAAAATTTGAAATCAACAACAGAGACAGAAAAGGGACATAACAGGGTAAATTGATAAAGCGTCATCTTGTGGCAAATCACGGGCATGATTCCAGGACTGGTGGAAGAGAAAGTGGGTAAGAAAAATGATATGAACTGCCTAAATCAAAAATGGACTTATCAGTGATCAGTGGCGGCAAACCTTATTTTTATCTCCAGGCTATTCTTTATCACATATGGAATACAGGAAGTTGTAGTTCTTTGGATCAAAAACTTTCAAAGTACTGCAAAGAAGAAGCAATTAAACAATGCACATGCTTGCTGTCATACTGTCGAGCATAAATGTCAATTACCTATCCTGGGCTGAAAAGGTCAATTATTTGGCATTAACATCATAGAACTGAACAAAGCCAGGATGTTTTAACGATTCAGTATGAAAATAAAAAAACCTAGAACTAAAGAGTTGTACCAAACAGAGTACAATACTTGTGAGGAAGAACAATCAACGACGCAATTTGTAAACTAATGTGGACCGCTGTAGTGAATCTATTGTTTTAATTGCCATGTTGAGGTGTAAAGGGCTAAGGGTATTGTGAAGCAACAAAGTTTGGAGGGAAAGTAATCAAGCAAACCAAGCAAGGCTTTAGGTCTGTCACTTTGTACCCAAGATCGACACACCTGCAATAAAAAAACTGATCAAATTAGATATCCAAAAGCAAAAGAATGAGGAGGCATATATCACTCAAGATATGTGCAGTGTGGCATGGTATACATGTAATAGGTCATGTATACATCCCTTTTTTTTGGTTTTACCATGGTGTCTTATGACCTATGTCAAAGAGCGACATATTATTACTGATGAGGACTGCTGAACGGATTATATGAGGAAACTATGAAACAACGAATCTTGCACAAAAAAATAAGATGAACTATCAAAACTTAGAAAATCCATGTCTGAGGTCTGTGCTGCCTGGAATCAATCTATCTACAGTATTGTGGTATTGTTGGTACGGCTGAAAATAAAACTGAACCCAAGGAATTGGTAAGCAAGAAAAATGAAACTGTAAAGTGAACGATTAATAATCCAAACCTTGCCGATCTATCTTGGGCATGTCCCTTCATGTGCTGCATCAAACAAATTGAGGTTGGAAGGCATAATATCGCCAGACACAACAGCTTTATTTCCTGCAGTCCACGAAATATCTTAGATAGATGAACTGAAACAGCGTGAAGGCAAAATAAAAGACATATATATGTTTAAGGAGGATCTGTTTATTTAACCTGTAAATGAGTAGAAATAAGAGCAAATAAATTCAGGTTGCGTACCTGCATATTGGTGTGCCATATTTTAGCATGTGAAGAAATTGAACTTACCTCGTAGACATCACAAAGGCATTTAAGTAATTAATCATTAGAAGTCAGGATGAAGTGTAGGACCATCATCTTTTGGTTATATTGACATAAAAAAACATTAGAAGAGGAGACAATGAGAGCTGTTGCTCCTGATTATTGCAAAAACGTGGTACATATCTTTGTTAAACTGGATGTCATCAGTCACGGATGGCTTACCCATGTTTGATGGACCCAGTGCTGCTGTTGCACTTGATCAGTTTGCAGCAAATACAGGAGAGGGATTTGCATTGAAACAACAGGAGCGCCCCCTGTATACTCATGATGTTATGAGATTTTATTAACTTGCAAATGAGTACAAATATCAGCAAATAAATTCAGATTGTGTTGCGCCATATTTAACCCTGTCAATAAGTTGAACTTACCACGTAGGCATCACAAAGGCAGTCAAGTAATAAATCATGAGGACTAAGGAGGAAGTTTATATCCATCAGTTTTAGGCTATATCTGCATAAAAGAACATGCCATCACAGTTTTTTGAGATAAGACTCTGCAATTAAGCAGGGAACCCTTTGAAAAAGCATGAAAGCCAATGGTCAGCTACAAACAGATAAAGTAAGGAATACACCTATATCAGGTAAAAGATTACTTTCCCAAAACACATTTCTTTTATTCTTTCATGTAAGGTCTAACTATTATGCAAACATGGCTTGGAACACCAAAGAAATTATACTGACCATGTAGATCGGTAAGAGAAAAGGAGGGCAAAAATACATGTAGCGTGAAAGTGAAACTGACCTTGCCTTGTTCTTTTGAGCACCTGAAAATCTCACATCCTGTGGAAAACTATGGAAGGGAGCAATGTCACATGCAGTAAAAATCAGAGACTATGGTTCTTGTTGCACACATATGAAGGAAGAAAAAGAAGAGCATTCCTGGTGCCGGGTGTCAAGGAGGGGGCGGCGGCGCTGCAGCTGCCGTGCAAGAGGGCCGGACCCGCGCTGCTCCAGGGCAACGGCGCGACGGCGCGGTGGCCGGAGGGCGCAGGTCGTACGGAGCGGCTGCGGCGGCGGAGGTGCGCGACGGCGCGGCTGCGGGACGACGCCGCTGCGACGCTACCGCGAGGCTGGGCCGGCGTAAGGCAGTAGCGCTGCTGGTGGGCCGCGAGGCGCAGTGGCCATCGGCGAGAGGCGCGAAGCGCGAGGTACGGGCCTCGCGGGGCCGCTGGGCGTGGAGGCAGCGCGAGGCGCGGTGGGCGGAAGGCTGGCCGCGCGAGGCGTGGTGGGTGGCGGTGGGGAGCGGCGTCGCAGGCGGCGGATGCGGCCGCAATGGTGAAGGGCTATGACGTGGTCTGTTTTTTTTCTTTCTTTTCTATTGGTGGGAGCGCCGTGGCCCAGTGGTAGTAGGCATGCGGCTATGACGTGGGTTTGGGGAGGGCTGTGCACGAAGGGCGTAGAAGCTTCGGGCAGGGCCTTTTTTTCGTGGGCCGTGGTGAGGCTGTAAATTAGATTAGGTTGACGGCACTGTTGCAGGAACAAGGGGCGTGTGAGATGGAAGGGCGACGTGGCCTCATATGGATCGATTTTGGTATACAGCTTTAAAGTGAATTGTTAGATACTAATAGAAAATCAAATGGATACTAATACAACAATCAAAATATACCATAGAACATATCATCAGTGTTCGGTGAACATACCCAAAGACAATAATGGAACATTTCATTTATACAACACAAATAGTATAAAATATATCATAGAACATCAAATTTACACTATATGAACATTATGCATAGAATACATGAAAATAGCAAAAATAAATAAATAAATATACTAAACTAAAGAAAAAAATTTAAATAAAAATAAATAATATTTATACTACATAAACATCCTAAATACATCATAGAACATCACATGCATACATATATATATCTAGAACATTCCATGTATACAATGCGAACATCAAAAAGCACCTCGTAGAATATCATATGAATACTGCATGAATACCATAAAATATATTATAGAACATCACATGTATACTATATGAAGATGACAAAATAAATCATAGAACATCATAAAAATATATTATAGAAGATCATATATATACTACATGACATCATGTGTATCTAGAAAATAAAAAGAGAGAGACATAAACTTATTGAAGTAATTAATTAGAGTGAAATTACAAAACATACAAATAAAAACATAAATAACAGATTCTAAATATAGAATAATGAATAAACAACTTAGAGAAGGAAAGCAAAAAAGAAATTTAGAAAGATCACATGCATACTATATGAGTATCATAGAACATCACAATTATACTTAGTGAACATTACAAAATAAAACACAAAACATATATATATATATATATATATATATATATATATATATATATATATATATATATATATATATATATATATATATATATATATATATATATATATAGGGCGAGTTCCTATACTACCGGGAGTACCACCCTAGTATCAACATAGGTCGGCCAATTAACCAGCGCTAACGGTTTCGACGAGACCCAATAGCAACGCAACTAACAGCAGCGTAGCACCCCTCCGCATTTTACGGTTTTGCGTGAATAAAGTATGGATGCATACTTTAATTAGAAAATTGAATATATTTTCATACTCGCAGTTACAGTTGAGTATTATATATCCATATACTCGTATTATTTAGAGAATTGAGCACGTACGTACATGTTTTCAGGGATCAAACCATATTTCTTTATCGAAGTATGAGACCATACTTCTGTATCGAGTATGATGACGTACATCTTTATTTTGAGTATGAAAGCGAACGTGCATATTAAAAAACTAATACGATCTAGTACTTTTTCTATAAAAAATCAGAGAAGTAAATCAAAGAAGTACTCCCTCCGTGGGATGCGTACCACAAATTTGACTTGATTTATATAAAATACGTGCAATATTTATATCTCCATATAATTTTGTTAAAAAACTAGATCCAAAGATCTTTCTGATGATATTAATTATGATACTAATCGATGATATTTATTATTTATTAAAATTGCTGGGAGTTGTTTCTCGGGAAGCACGATGACATTCTTTTAGGGATGGAGGGAGTATATGGGTGCACATATTTATATCGGTATCAGTGTATATGAAAAACGGCGTATGTATTCAAGGCCCATATACTTAAACAAAGCTAGTATGCATACGTGCACCAAGAATTAGATAGTATAAGTGCATACTTAAACAAAGGCTTATATGTGCATACATGGAGATCTATCTACAAAACAGCGTATTTATTCATACTCTATATACGTACTTTTTTTGACAAAATTACACCAATGTGATAGTCACGTACAGAAATCATACTCGTCACTAATAAAATTTCGCCGCCACATGGATTCCTTTCTAGTGCAGGTGGCAATCCGTACATGTACATCTCTTCTACTCACACCGCCGCAGGCGCCATGGCAGATACTGACCACACCTGTCTAATCAATAAATGAAAATCACAAAATGTTCTTGATCTAGCCCTTGTTCAGATTCACCTAATTTCGCAAGTTTTTTCACTCTCTCTCCATCATATTAATTTGTACCCGTATGCATGGAGCATTAAATGTAAGTAAAAAAATAACTAATTACACAGTTTAGTTGTAAATAACGAGATGAATCTTTTGAGCCTAGTTGGTCCATAATTGGACAATATTTGCCAAATAAAACAAAAATACTACTATTCATCGGATGCAAGTTTCTTGCAGTCCAAACAAGGCCCTAGTACATGTAGCAGGGGATCTTGGGGGCGAAAATTGATGGATACTGTATACTGCATAAACTTAATATATGTTTTACCTGGTTTCAGTAATAATCCATCAGTCTTGTACTCTGACTAATTGCTGCCATGTATCTCCCCGATCCTAATCTCCTTCATCTTCCGTGCTTGGCTTCAACTCGTCTCTGCCAAGTCACAAAATTCATGGTGCTGTGCAACGTACGTCGACGATGAAACCAAGGAAAGAAAGGTCCTGTGCTGCGTGATGGTGATTCGTATTAACAGATAAATAGAATGAAGATATGAGTATATATATGTACCAGCGTGCAAGGAAAAGGTGGAAGCATACGCGCCCGCGAAGCCGCTGACGAACGTCTGCTCAGCATGCTCGCCGGCCGCCGACGAACGTCTGCAAGGCATGCTCGCCGATGAGAGATGCGACTGTTGCCAAATCAGATCAAATGAGAGGAACGCCATCACCTTCTTAATGAAAAACGCGTGAAGTCGCGATTTCGAAAAAAAGAGGAACGCCATCACTGGAGCAGAGGAATTGATGAAGCGGAGGTGAGATAACAAGAGGATGGAATCAACCATCTCCCGATCTGCAGGCTACGACTACGAGGAGAACAGGATTAGGGATAAACAAATTGATCATATTATGAACAAAGAAGTCCGATTCAAACTACTGTACCTAGACTGCATCAATGAACAGCGTTACCAAAATGTCAGATCGAAGAATAGCACTGTGGCCGGCGGCAGCCTATTGGAGCGAGCAAAGCCGCTGCCGCCGCCCAACATTGCGGCCCCATGCGGATCGCCAGGATGAGATAAGAAGGGACCGGCGAATATTTAAATACAGAAATATAGGATCGTTAGTTTTTAACGGGTTTTTTTCTAAACCCAGTATCCATTTAGCCGGATGACTTCAAGTCACGGGCGTAAGTAGGCCGACGCAGTACGATGGGAGGAAGGAGTGACTACTCCTAGGGATTAGAAAAAATTTACCCTATATATATGGGGTAAATTTTTCGTATTTCCTAGGAGTAGCTACTCTCTCCTTTTAATCACGCACAGCATTGGTGGAACCTTTCCCGACTCCTTAACGGTTTAAATGAACCAAATCCGTTAATCCAATGTATTTAAGAAAATTGAAAATCGAACCGTCATTTACGTCATCCACGAGCATTTAAAGAAGGAGCCCCACCCGGCCCCTTTTGAAGCCGAGGCCGCCGCCGCCGCCACCTCCTCTCCACCTTCACGCCAGAGCTTGAGCGCCGCTGTCACCAAGCAGGCCGCGCGAGCCCTTGGAGTCCGAGGTCTGCGCCCCACCGAGCAGCTTCGTGCCGGAGTTCGTGCGTCATCCCGCCACTCGAGATCCAGCGTCATCCTATGGTGATCCTCACCACATCAACACACCGGCGGCAGCGGCAACCCGCGGTGTCTCCTCGACGCCGGATGCGACCGCGTCGCCTCCCGCGTCACTCCCAGTTGCGACGACGGTGTCCACACTTCCTGGTCGTGACATCTTCGGCACCCCTCCCCAGATTCCGCGGCCATGTGGACGACGCTCCCCCTCGGCGATGTTGGATCTCGTGTGACAGCGGCGGCTTCCCGTGGCGAGGTTGCGATCGAGATGGCACTTCGTCAACGCCGGCATCCTCCCCCAGCAGATCCGACCGTGACGTCTGCTCCCCTCCCATGTCGAAGCCAGCTACGGCACCCCTCTCCTCCGCACACGCTGGTTCGAAGGCCATGTCAGAGCCGGCTGCGATGGTGACCGCGCTACGTCTATTGGATCCAGCCTATCGTGGTGGCGACGACGCCCTCTTGTGGTGACGGCGGCAGACTCCCCAGGCCAGCTAACCACGTGCTGTCCATGGTGTGGCTGTTTTTTCTCTCTGATTTCTGAATTCCGATGCTTCGTTTCTATTTCTTAGTGCATTTCGTGGTGAAAAATCGTTCCCAAGAAATGCGTTGCGTGGATCTGTGCACAAATCCCAGCAATGGCGGCAGCTAGATTTGTTTTTCTGATCGGTTTTGTTTGTACAAAGTTGATTTTGTATAATGTACATACTCGTACTTCATTATAAAAATTAATATACCACTGAGTATATGTATGCGTACCCTTATCTTAGCAAGTATACTCGTCTTGTTAATATGTGCAAAATCATTCTTCATTGTAATATGTATATGTACATACTCTTCTTTGGCATTTTGGCAAGTATACTCTCGTCTTGTAAAAATGTACAAAATCATACTTCATTGTAATATATCACTGTGTATATGTACATACTCTTCTTTTGGCAAGTATTCTCTCATCGATGGAAAAATGTACATACTTATACTTTATTGTAATGCATACTCCGTTCAAAATGGTATATACTCATACTCCACCGATATAGTACTAATTCAGAAGTAAGAAGTATCCATTGATACTCGAACCATTACATATGTAGTCCTGCACATACAATTTTGAAACAAGCCAGAGATTCCAGTGGCCGGCGCATTTTTTAATTCCGATATATTCGCACGCTCTCCGTATACGTCAGGTGCAACTGGATTACATCCAAACCCGTGAAGACGGCACCGGCCCATTAGCTATGACTGGCTCGCCTCAGTCATACACCAGGTTACAGGGTGGGAGTAGATACTCCTGAGAGTATAAAAAACTCACCCTATATATATATATATATATATATATATATATATATATGAACATCACATGTATCTAGAAGATGGAAAGAATGAAAGATAAAATTATTGAAGTAATTAATTAGAGTGACATAACAAAACATACAAATAAAACATAAATATCAAGTTCTAAATATATAGAATAATAAATAAACAACTTAGAGAATACAAACAAAGAGAAAATTTAAAAAGATCACATGCATACTTTGCATGAGTGTCACAAATTACATCATTGAACATCACATTTATACTATGCGAACAATATAAAATCCAAGAAGAACATCATATGTACACTAAATGAATATCACGTGTATCTAAAAAAAACAATGAAAGATAATATTATTGAAGTAATTAAGTAGAGTAAAATAAAAAACATACAAATAAAACATAAATAATAGATTCTAAATATATAGAATAATAAACAAACAACTTAGAGCAGAAAAAAAAAAAGAAAATTTAAAAAGATCATATGTATACTGCATGAGTATTATAAAGTACATCATAAAACATCACATTTATACTACACAAACATTACAAAATATAACCACAGAACATCACATGTATAATACCTGAATATCACATATTTCATCAAATATCAAAAATAAAAAATTTAAAATAAACTTAGTAAAGTAATTAATTAGAGTCAAAGAACAAAGAACAAAAAATATAGATAAAAACATAAAAACAAATGCTAAATATATAAAAAATAAATTAATAACTTAATTAATGAAAGAAAAAAAAAAGAAAATCAGTGAGAATCACATGTGTACTACACGAGCAAGATACGTATCCCAGCTAACATATATGAAATAAAAATGAAAATTAAAAGATAAAAAAAACGTAAGACATGAGAATGATTAAAGCTAAAAGCAACAGTAAAACAAAATAATCTATATAAAATATAATAAAACTGAAAATTTAAAAAGAAAATGAAAATAATTAATTAGAGTAAAAATGAATAAAACAAAAATTAAAAGATAAATAAAATGGTTGGAAATAATAGAAAAGAAAAAATAAAAGAATTAATCAAAGTTATTAATTGTAGTAACATAATGAAGAATAAGGCCTAGTTTAGTTTGGTGCAAGTTTTTCCACTCTCTCTCCTCACATCAATTGTTTCCCGCATATAAATAGTATTAAATATAAATAAAAAAAGAACTAATTACACAGTTGGGTTGTAAATCACGAGACGAATCTTTTGAGCCTAGTTGGGCCACGATTGGACAATATTTACCACAAACAAACGAGGTGCTACAGGACTTTCCAATCTCTCTCCTCTCACAAATTGTTTCCTACATGTAAATAGCATTAAATATAAATAAAAAAATACTAATTACATAGTTGGGTTGTAAATCACGAGACGAATCTTTTGAGTCTAGTTGGGCCACAATTGGACAATATTTACCACAAACAAACGAAGTGCTACAGGACTTTACACTCTCTTTCTAACCTGCATCTAAACGAGGCCTTAAATAGAGAAATAAAAGGGATAAAGAATGTCGAAAGGAAAAGAGAAAAACAACAAAAGTAAAAAAAAGAAATAAGAGAAAATGGAAAAAGATCACGTAATTGGGAACGTTGCCACAACAACTAATAATCAACAAAAAGGGACATTGGCAAATGATATTACAGAATAAATAACTAATAAATAACTAATTAGAGTACAGAAAAATGAATAAAACAAGAGAAATAAAAGGGGCACTCAGCTACCTGGATCGTGCGGTGTCGCATACTCGCATTATATTCACGTCACCGCTCACCACAGGCCACGCACTCATGGGCCACCGCAGCATCTGTGATGGGCCTCGCCCCTAGGCTGCCTCGCGGCAGGGAAGATTCGCGCGCTTCTCAGCCGTCATGAAGGCCAGATGGGCGGCTACCCCGCCATCGGCACTCGATCTTACTCAACGACCATCGTCATTGACTCTGCCACCATCAAATGTCTCGGTGCCCGCAAATGACAACGGCTGTAGGATGATCATTGGACTGGGCAAATTACTGTGTTACTCTGTGTAAGGAATGATGTATTGCTGGTCCGGTTCCTCGATGTTTCTCTTTTCTTCTTTTGATGGCAAGCGGGACTGAAGATAAGATGGCTGTCTTGCCATTGGCCACTGCTGAAGCATGTGATGCTAATGCTGATTACGAATGGTGACCTTCGTGCTCTCCAACCTATCTTCCAAATCTATGGAAGGCGGCAGATTTTTGCTGGCCCTGTATTGACGCTGAAGATCTTCGAGGATAATGTGCTGCTCAGTGCTCCGCGAGCTCCTTGAGGAGAAAGGTCACAGCAGGGTCCTGGTGGTTGATGCTGGCGGGAGCATGCGCTGTGCAGTGTTGGGTGGCAACCTTGCCCAGCTGGCGCAGAACAACGGGTGGGCTGGCGTCGTGGTCAATGGCTGCATAAGGGACGTCGATGAGATAAATGGCTGCGACGTTGGCATCCGGGCTCTGAACTCACTCCCTATCAAGTCAAACAAGAAGGGCGTCGGGGAGAAGCATGCCCCTGTGACCTTTGCAGGGACTAGGATTTGCGATGGAGAATGGCTCTATGCCGATTCTGATGGCATTCTTATCTCAAGATCAGAATTGACTGGGTAGGCCTGTTCTTGTGTTGTGTGAACTTGTAAGAATGTATCATAGCTGAATTACATGACTCGCGGGAATACTTTGGATGCTTCGACAGTACTATCTTTTGGGAGATATATATACACCTCAGAAAATCATTGCATCATACATGTGATTGTGTATCTTACCATATTTCTTTCACAATGGTCTTGACTCGTGAAACTCTAAATGACTGATATGATTTGTGGATGTAAAGGACATGCTGGCCATTTATGAGGGGAGAAACAAGAACAGCCTCTTGGTTGCGCGTTTGAATGTGTGATGACATGGGAGTATCTTCAAGGGATTCTTTCTGTAAACGAAAGACATTGTAACATATCTGAACTCTGTGACATGGGATTTAGCAGTAACTTCAAGAGTACAACACTTGCCCCCACACGAAGAAGTATATGCCAGGGCGGCTAATGCCAAAATGGACACAGGGAGGAGCTTATATTAGGAGACCATGCCTACAATAAGTCCATATTTATCCCACTTATTTACTCCTTTACTATATCGGAAAATCTAGCTTTGGTGCTGTTAGCCTGTAGCGATGCAATTTCATAGGTCGCCTTGCCACACTATTTTTAAGAAAATGACAGTGTCGGCATGTGATCTCTAGCATTCATTCTTTGTCCCTTTGCATGCTTGCAGCTGCAGCTAAAATCGAGTAAGCCAATTCAGTGCGTGTGAGTAGAAAGAAATCAATGGATTTCAAGGTGCAGGTGCATTTGTAGCGCCGAGCGAACCAACACCGAGTCAGGGACTCTAGCTCTCTTCCGTGGACCTCATGCTGTCATGCATGTTGAACTCAATCCCGTGCACAGTTATCTGCATCTTGTAAACAGGTTTAGTTGCATCAGCATGTTTACATTCAGTTAAAGGTTAGCTGCATATTCAGTTATTCAGTTAGCGGTGTTAGGCGTCAGAACCTGTAACACCTCAAGTGTTTAGCATGCATTAGGCCAACAATTAATTAACCTTAATCTTCATTAAGCATGGCATGAGCATCATCAAGCATAAACCCTAGTTTACCTCTTGTCATTTCATGTGCTTGCCTTTAAATTCTTAATTGCTTGCTTGCTTGTGTATTTAGTTAATTAATTAGCTTACAAATGACTTGATCAAGGTTGGATCCACTTGCCCAGCATTTTGAAATGTTTTGTCAAATTTCATTGCAAAAGTTTTGGTGCATTTCGGAGCAAAAGAAAATAAATTGGAAAATTTCCTTTTCAAGCCTAAATTCAAAATGAAATTTGTATTTCAAATTTTTTGGGGAATTTTGAGTTGACCCTTAAATGAAAGTTGTTCAGTTTTAAATTCTCTACAACTTCTATTTTTGGACCATCTCATGAAATGACTTGCAAAATTGTCAAAAAGTGGCATTTGTGTCGGTTTTGGTTTAAACTTAAATTTCAAAAAAAAGAAAAAACTTCAGCGTGAACGGGCAGGCCGTTTTCGGCCCACGGCCCACGGCCCGCGTCGCGTCCGCGCCCCAGCGCGCGCGCCGCCCCCGTCGTGGCCGCCGACGGCGTCGGCCACGCTGGTCGCCACAGCGCCGTCGCCGCCGCCGCCGGGCCGCGTGGCCGGCAATGCCTGGCGGTGGGGCCCTGCGGGCCGGCCTACACCGAGATGGAAACGCCCGTTCCATTTCGCTTGCTCACTCTTCGCCTCGCTCTCTCCCTTCGCGGCGGCGAGAAGATCGCGGCGCCGCCCGCCGCTCTCCGCCGTCGCCGCCGGCGTGTTCCACCGCCATGCTCGAGCTCGCGCCTCACCTGCGCACGCTGAGCTCCGCCTCGCCACGCTTCGACCCGTAGCCTAGCTAGCCGCCGGCGAAACGCCGTAGTAAGGGCCAATCGGGCCATCGTCTTCGTCTCCGGCGCGGTGACGCCTCCATGCCGCGTCTCGGCCGTGGCGCCGCCGCGCGCTCTTCCCCTCCCTCCACGCCATCGTGCGTTTCGAGCAGTAACTAGTGCGCTTAGGTTTGGTCGAAGTCGGTTTAGTCGACAGGGCACACATGTCCGACAAATGCCGCCATGTCGAGCGTCGCTGAGCCGCCGCCGCCGTGCACGCCGCCGATCTCCTGGTCGCCCAACCGGGTGGACAACTTGCCGGCGAGTCTCCGCCACAACCCTGGGAGCCGGTGCTCCCGCGTCATGCCCCCTGCCATCGCCGGATTAGCCACCGGGCGGTGAGGCGAGTGCCGCCTCCGCGCCGCCGCCGCTGCCGCTTCGCCGTCCGCCGAAACCCCGAACCCCGCCACCGGGTGCGCCTCGTCGCACTGAGCACGACGGTGCCCCTTTGCCGGAGCCGGGGAGCTCACCGCCGCCGGTGCACGCCTCTGCCGCCGATCGCTTTGGGGCCGTGGACCGCGGGGCCAGCGTGTCTGTGGGCTCGGTCCACTGGACCGAGCCCATGGACCGGCTAGGGTTTTCCCCTTTTTTCTTTTATTTGTTTTCCGTAAAATCGATTAAATGCTTTTCAATTTGTAGCTGCTGCAAATGGAGTCCAAAATTGATGATTCTTGTTTTGTTGGATTCCTGGTGAATAGATCTATCTAAGAAAAATATGTGATGCAATTTTTGAGATACTTTTCTGTGTAGTTTTAATTAATTGCTTTAAATGCTGAAATCTGAGTAAATACATAATCAATAATATATAGCTCAGAAAAAATATGGTTCTTGCTTTGTTAGACTTGTTGTGTGATGTAGTTTCTGGGAAAAATATGTATCATGTAGTTTCTGTATAAAAATATTAGAATATGATTTAAATTCAATTCTAGGTTGATTCTTGAATAATTTTTAGTAAATTAAATATGAGGAATTATGCCTTGATAATTTTTGATGACTGCTCTTGTGCTAAGAAGTTCTTGTTAAAAATATGAAATCTGTTGCTTGACACTTTTCACAGTACAAAGTTATTAAATGTGCAATTCTGTCCTGTGGCTTTATCTTTTTGTGTAGGCTGTTGTGCTTGATGAAATGTGATGAAAATTTTATCATGGCCTTGTTACAGCATGATGTAGCTCCTGTAATTTTTGTAGATTTTTCTAGACTATCTAGACCGAGGTCACAGTTCAAGCCTATTGTTTCACATGAAATGATAAGGCTTTGATTTAATTGCTTTAGTAGGTTCTATAATTACTTCTTGTGCACTTTTAGTTATGTTTTGCTTGCTGGTCTTGTTATGCAGTACCATAACTGAAGTGTGATGTGTATCCATGATTAGTGTACTTCTCCTTTATACATGTGTTGTGAGTATGCGTGTGTGCTTATACACACCTCCCTTCTTTATACACTTCCATAAGTGTTTAGAGAAGAGGTATGCACATACTCAGTATATGAGTTAAGTTATTAGTAGAGAGGAGATATGCACCTACTCTGTCAAATGATCTGTTAATCATCTTCATTCATGAGCATCATACGTGTGTGCATTCACAATACTTAAGAATGTGCATCGCATCATACAGGTTCGCAGGAGGACCCCCAACTTTCGAAGATCGAGAAGAACCCTCAGGAGGAGTTCCAATAGGAGGTCCCAGTAGGAGGAGACGAGGAAGACTTACCTGAGTGCCCGAACCACTTCGCTAGTGACTTCGAGCAAGGCAAGCACCGGAGCATCTACTTACCTATGCTTTCTAACAGTCTAATTATGCTTTATGATTGTTGCATTAAGTATAGGAGTTGTGTGAAACTGTTGACGCATTATATCCTTGATTTACCATTGAATTATCCCACCTTGATACACCCTGCTAGCTTAGGGCGAGTAAACCGCTTAGCTTGCTTAGACGGTAAAAGTCGGGTGGTTCCCTGTCATCCGCAAGTATAGGTGGTTACTCATGATTGATGGAAAAGCTTATGTTGATATCATCTGGTTAATGGTTATGGTTATGATAAATGGAGACCGGACGGAGTCTTGTGGGTTGTTGGACCATAGTGATTCCGTGCGTGTCGATTAAGGACCGCATCTGCGTTGTTGTACCGCAAGTCATATTGAACGCATGTCTCATACTTAGGCGGGCCGGATAAGCACTTCCGACCGCGAAGCCTAACACTATCCAGGCCGGTTCTCGATCCGTTCGCACCGTATTGGAGATGGATGGGGACCACAGGGGCGCGAAAGTAAGTCCGAGGTCCAAATGGTCGGCTAAGACAGTCGGGCGGTCCCCTGGGTACGGTGGTTCTATGCGAGTCCGCGTACTTGTTTTTTTTCCTGATATCGTGCCATGGTGATCTCAGTAGATCACCGACCCGGGTGAGTGTGGTTTTTGTGTGAGGAATACCCCCGAGCTCGTAGTAATCGATTCGAATCGCCATCGTTCTGGGCCGGTGAACACTTTGACTTGAGCTGCAAATCGTAGTAATGACTAAGGAATGTGATTAATGATGATGATGGGTTAAGGCGATGATTATGATTATGGTTACTACTTGATTGCTTAATCATGACTAATATACTAAGATGCATAGTATAGGTGCTCACCTAGCATAAATAGGAATGGTTAAGGCGAGCTATCACTTTAAATGTTATTACCGTCTTTTTGCAAAAGAGTCAAGCTATCCCCGAGATAAAGCCCGTCATACTCCTTGGAGTCTTTTATTTTGAGTCGGTCGGGTAAGTCTAGCGAGTACCTTCTCGTACTCGGGGTTTTTCCCGCTTGTTGTTTGTCTTGACGGACATACCTTCCACGGGTGCTTGTGCTACCTGTCTTTTTCCGATGGACTAGAAGACCTTGGGCAAGGTTAATCTTAATATTCTCCCCAACCGCTTTTGATGGATAGACTCGACCGGCAATTGTATTAATCTTTAAAAATGCGTGAGTTGGGTTGAGTTTTCAAAACTACTTTGCTTCCGCTACTCGGATTTTAAGAACTTGGTCCGTAATAACTTTATTTCCGCACTCGATGTTGTCGAACTATTTGTGAAATGTTGTAACGTGTGAATGGTGACGCTAAACTTGTACGATCTTGGTTGATGATGTTTGGTTTGAAATCCTTCGAGATTTCCGGACTCTTGGGTTTATAATGGCTTAAGTGTGACGATTACTTGCTTAGCGACTGATTTTTCACTTATGCTTTTATAAATTGATCGGTTCTGTTACAGAACCGTGCTGCGTTCATGGTGCGACGTAGTTGATCCCCGCCGTGTTTGTAGGAAACAAACTCGTGTCGAGGCGAAGCGTGGCGCAGCATGCGCAGATACGGCGGGGGGAGGGGGGGAGTCGATCACAAGATTGTGTAAACACCTATCATATAAATAGAAAAGGAGCAACAGAAAGGGCCGTATCCTGGCGGCGGAAAATCTCATTGTGTGCTGTGTTTGTTACATTTGACAACCACGAGAGAGTTGAGAGTTCGTCAGCCAAGGCCGATCGTCGTCAGTGTTCGCCATTCCGGCAGCCGGCGCCAACATTTGGTATCAGAGCGAGAGGGCGGTGTTTCCCGGCGAGGAGGAGTCACGGCGGTGTGCAACACCGCGCGAAGAAGTTCGCCTTGCCGAAGAGGAAGAACCGCATCGATCTAGAAGATGGGAGACGCCGGAACGTCGAGCGGCAGTGAGCGCGTCCGTGAGAGCTCAGTCATGTGGCCGATGCTTACCCGCTCGAACTACGCGGAGTGGGCTATGTTGCTGCAATGCAACTTCGAGACCCTGGAGATATGGGACACCATTGATCCTGGCGGTGACAAGGTGAAGAGATCGCAGGATAGGCAGGCAATGGCCGGAATCCTGCGCTTAGTCCCACAGGAGATGTGGCAGCTCCTGGGCGCGAAGAAAACTGTCAAGGAGGCGTGGGAGGCGGTGAAGAGCATGCGGGTCGGTGCGCAGTGCGTCAAGGAGGCCAACGCCCAGCGCCTGTTGAAGGAATTTGAGAACATCAAGTTCAAAGATTCCGAGACAGTGGATGAGTTTGCTTCGCGCATCGGTGCTCTAGCGGCGGACCTACGCACGTCAGGCGAAACTCTTGACGATGCCCGGGTAGTGAAGAAGATGCTGCGCGTGCTACCTTAGCGATATTCGCAGATCGCGATTTCAATCGAGACGCTACTCGATCTAAAAACCCTCACCATCGAGGAACTGGTGGGCAGATTGAAGATGGCGGAGGATCGCCTCGGGATCAAGGCCGTCACCGACAAAGTAGGAAATCACGCTCTTGCCGGAGGAGGACTGATGGACAAGTACCGCACCGCCTCATGCCGCGCCGCAGATCGTCGTCGTGCGGAGCGAGCAAGAAACCGTGGAAGCCCAAAGGCGGCGGTGGTGGCGGGCGTGGAGATCACAGCCATTGGGCAGAGGATTGCAAGAAGCCCAAGAAGGAACACAAGGAGGAGGCGCACCATGCTCAGGCTGATGTCGAGCACCCTGCGATCTTGCTCGCCACGGTGGATTCAGTGCGCGCCCGCGCGCACGACATCGAGCCGGTTCAGGACCGCACGGCGCGCCACGTCGTGCACCTCAACGAGAAAAAGGTGTTTCTAGAAGAAGGAGATCAGGACCACGACATTTGGGTCCTCGACACGGGTGCCAGCAATCACATGACGGAGCGGCACTCACCTCGCTGGACTCGTCGGTGGGTGGCACGGTGCGCTTTGGGGACGGATCGCTCGTCAACATCGAAGGCATCGGTTCGGTGCTGCTCCAGACCAAACAACATGGTCATAAGGTACTCTCCGAGGTGTATTACATTCCTAAGTTAAAAAGCAATATTATTAGCTTAGGTCAGTTGGAGGAGGGTGGATGCAAGGTGGTGTTGGAAGATGGTTACTGTGAGGTGTTTGATGCTAAGCGTTTGGTGCTGGCACGAGCACCACGTGTGAAGAACAGATTGTATTTGTTGAAAGTGCAGCTCGCAGCTCCGGTTGCGATGATGAAGGCAGACGATCAGGCATGGCTCTGGCATGGGCGATATGGCCATCTGAATTTCTGAGCTCTTCGGGAACTTGGACAGAAGGAGATGGTAGAAGGAATACCCAGCTAGATCGCGTGGAGGAGTTTTGTGATAGCTGTGCACTTGGAAAGCAACACCGACATCCATTTCCTCAGGTGGCAAGCTATCGTGCAGATAAGCCACTAGATCTGTTCCATACAGATTTGTGTGGGAAGATTAAACCGAGCACAGCAGGAAGTAAAAACTATTTTTTGCTGATTGTTGATGATTTCTCCCGATATATCTGGGTTGAGTTTCTGACAACCAAGGATGAGGCATTCAGTCGGTTCAAGAAGGTTCAGGCTATGGCCGAGCTAGAGAAAAGTTGCAAACTTCGAGCATTCAGAAGTGATCGTGGAGGTGAATTCAATTCCATGGAGTTTCAGCGTCATTGTGATGAACATGGAGTGAAACACTTCACAACTGCACCTTATACGCCACAGCAAAACGGAGTCGTAGAGCGATGGAATCGTACGGTTGTGGAGATGGCAAGGTGTCTTCTGAAAGGGAGAGGAGTTCCTGGTGAGCTGTGGGGAGAGGCAGTGGCAACAGCAGTGTATCTGCTGAATCATGCTCCCACGAGAAGCCTGAAGATGAAGACTCCTTATGAGGCTTGGCATAACAGAAAACCAAAAGTGCATCACCTTCGCACATTCGGTTATCTAGCTCATGTGAAGAAAGTCGGGCCCGGTGTCTCTAAGTTATCTGACAGATCAACCAAGATGGTTTTTGTCGGATATGAGACAGGAACGAAAGGATATAGATTTTATGATCTTATGATGAAAAAATTGCTTGTCTCACGTGATGTAATATTTGAGGAGAAGAAAGGCTGGGATTGGAAGCAGAACTCGCAGTCAGAACCGGTGAGATCAACGTTTGATGTTGAGTTTTTCACTATTGCCGGACGGGGGGACATGGCGAAGATTCAGAGATTCCGGCAGAAAATGCAGTCGATCCTGAAAACCATGGTGGAGGGTCACCTTCTCAGTTTTAGTGGTCGGTGGATACTGAGTCTAGCAATGTTCCAAGTGTGTCGACACCCATAGGGAGCCCAGCGGTGCAGGGAGTCGAATTCGCAACTCCACCAACCGGACAGTCAGTCGATTCAGAAGGAGTACCAATGAGGTACAGAACAGTTAGCAACATATTTGACACAACTGATGAGATGACAGATTTTGAGTACAGTGGAGTATGCTATCTTGCAGCTGAGGAGCCGAGGAGTGTTGAGGCAGCACTGAATGAGCAGTGTTGGAGGGAAGCCATGGTTCTTTGAGATGGATTCAATCCAAGCAAACAAAACATGGGAACTGTCAACATTGCCAGCAGGTCACGAGCTATTGGCCTGAAATGGGTCTTCAAGGTTAAAAAAAGGACCCGAGAGGGAAATGTGACCAAGTATAAAGCCCGGTTAGTTGCCAAAGGATATGCACAGTGTGAGGGGGTGGACTTCGAGGAGGTCTTTGCACCTGTTGCTAGAATGGAGGCGATCAGATTCTTGATAGCTTTGGCTGCTTTCGAAGGGTTGGCAAGTGCATCACATGGATGTGAAGTCGGCGTTCTTGAATGGTGATCGATGGAGGAGGTGTATGTTCAACAACCTCCTAGATTTGTTGTGAAAGATGGTAGTGGCAAGGTTCTCAAACGAAGAAAGCCCTGTATGGGCTGCGTCGGGAGCTCGAGGGCATGGAATGCCGGAGTTGGACATGAGTTGGTAAAGCTTGGTTTTGTGAGGAATCCTCTAGAGCATGTTGTTTACGAAAGATCGGGCAAAGATGGTCCTCTTCTAGTGGGAGTGTATGTTGATGATCTGGTGATCACAGGGTGTTGACGGTCGTTAACGTCAACTTTTACTAGCACTTTAAACCCGAAGGAGAACATGAAAACACACTAGTCTAGGGTTTTTAACCGACAATTTCCACGAGTTTTGGTGATTTGTGAAATTTCTAGGGAATTTTCTAGAAAAAAGACAAAAAAGAGGGATTTAAGTGCAAATTTACCACGAAACTTAACCGCGACGCAACTACACCGCCAACAGGATCAAGAAGGTTCGAAAGACACCCAAAGCGGCGGGGCCGGTGGGGCCGGCCGGCCCCACCCCCCCGGGCCGGTCGGCGCCCTAATTCCACCGATGGCCGCCGCCTTCCGGAGTCTTCCTCCCACGGTTCCTTAGAAGCCAATCAAAGCATCCCTACGTCGATTTTAGGTCGGTTTGATCCGACGGTGCACATGAGATGAAGACGCGGATCGCTGACGTGGCGGTTCCTTGCCCCCTACTCCACCTCGGCCTATATAATGACGCCCCAAGGCCCCTCCTAGAGGCATTCTACACCTCGGTGCTTCATATTCTCTACATAATTAGGGTTAGGGTCCCTCTAGTTGATCTAGTTCTAGTTCATCTAGATCTAGTTCATCTAGATGTAGCAATTAGGAGAGACTAGTTCTTCTAGATCTAGTCTTGTTTAGAGATTAGAGAGATTGAGTAGAGGTAGAGATTCGGAGGAGTTCCGGCATGTCGGCGCTTCTTCGTGGCTGTATTCTTACGGATTCGACTCCCTCGCCGGAGGCTGCGTTACGAGGTACTTTTGTATTTACCATTCCGATTTAAGTAAGCAACTTGTTCTTATTCGTTTCTTTGGTTCACATCTCATATTGAGGGCTTTGATCTTGGTCATTACTTGGTTGAAGTAGTATTTCGTAGTGTAGGCGTGGTGCCTAGGCTAGATTTACTTGTGAATGTCCCCTGATCAGCCGGATAGTGGTAGCTCACGTAGGTGACTTTATAGCTACGTTGAATCCTCTGTAGTCCACTTCCCGTTGATAGGACTGATAGGCTTATAGGTGTCTGGTAGGAAGATTACTCTATTTCTTCTCCTATTCAGGTCACTTGTCCGATAAGACGATATTATACAAAGTTTACCGAAGTCAGAACTAGAGTACATTAGCTATTTCCTTTTTCTTGATATGATCTAGCCTAATTGTAGGGTTAAGTTTATAGACGTTGTCATCATCACAACTGTTCCCTATGGATACGATATTTAAAACCTCCGGGTAAAATGTGACACTGGTATGATATCTGTGCGCTTGCGGATAATCCTACTTAAAACTTATTTAATGGAGTGCAGTTAAAAATACCAACAAGCATTTTTGGCGCCGTTGCCGGGGAACGGTTTGCTGATTTTGACTTAGTCTAGCTTAATCTTGTATTATACATTTATCTTTTCTTATTTTATCCCAGTCTCTTCATTATTTTTGTGTTCATCCTTATGGATGTCTTTAATTTTATTTCTATCTGTCTTTATGACATGCGGAAAAGCTTTGGGCCACCAAAATCTATAGAACCTATCATAACACCTAGCTATGAGCTACGTCTATGTCTAATTAATATGATTCGGGATAACTTATCACCCGAACTAGATACGGAAGTCTTGGTAGCTAAAATACAATCATTTCATTCCTAAGATTTAGCTATTGATCCTAAACCTTTAAGATTCCACTTCGTTGATTTAGACTTCCAATTAGCTAAGATGCTCCTAAATCAATACATATCAGATCTTATTAAAAGAGCATCTTAGGAAAAGTGTCGTCAACTTTCTTTCCCTTCTGAAAGACATTGGGAAGAATCCAAGGATGGCATGTCAAGTGATGCCATAGAAGGAGAGCCAAGCCACTTAGAAATAAATTCTATCTTCTCCCCTTCTATGCCCATAATAAATGAACCTATCTCTAAATCTATCCTTGATCCCAATGAATCTTTTTGTGCTCTTTCTATTAAACTTCATAAATCTATCAAGACATCCTAAGAATAGGAGTCATGAACATTATAGGAATCCCCAAGAAGAGCAACGACAATGACAGGAATGCTAAAACATACTAGAAATACATATGCCATTGTAAAAGAACGGATGGAAGAAGACGAAGCTTTAGAACTAGCATCTAAACTTGGTTTAAATTCAAATGAAGAGCTTAAATCAATTTATTTAAATAAACATAACTCACCCAAGTTTAGAGAAAGCTTTGGACGAGACCAACTTTGGAGACATCAATTCATGGGAAATCCTAGAAAATAAAACATCTAATAAATGTCATAGGCATGAAATAATAGAGGCAAACTTGTTGCCTATAGACAACCATGAAGAGACACCCTTGGAGTTTAAAAAGGGAGATTACATCGATGAGCATGAAAATTATCTCATTAACACTTTATCAAATCATGCTCATATGAGAAATCTCCTGAATCTTTTGGTCTCTCTAATATTACCACACACGAGATCTTTAACCCTCTTATTCTACCTATTCTTAAAATCATTAAGAGGGTGGTTGTAGATGCATATGTTTACCATAAATCTCGTTGTAATTTGGATATAGGTGCACAAAGGCTAATGTTCTAGAGGAAACCACCTCACCAACTTGAAGTACAATAAGTAGAAGGTTTCCTAAAAACAACTTTGTGTTCCTAAATAACCACTCTAAAAAAAATAAATGAATTAAGCTTGCACCTTTAGCATAGAGTTATAATTATCAAAATATTCCCTTGGGTATTTTTGTCACTAACCATTTTAGGTTTAAAGTAAGAAAATAACTAATGGTAGCACCAGGTATGTCAAAGCAACCATTTTGCACTCAAGCTTACATTTACGTAAAATTCAAGCTTGGGGAATGGGCTTATTTGAAAAAATCTTAAATCATGTTGCTAATAATGGTTGTCTCTACCTTTTTAATTCATGCTGAAAATGTTGCATAATAATCATGCTCTTTCATCTCTATCTGAATAAAATCTCTATGAGTACTTTCATGTTATCTTTGTCCGCTATAGTAAGTTTTGGTTTGGAAGTACTTCTAGGGTACTTTCATAGGCTTTTTTAAATTAAGCGTGGTGCTTAGGTTAAGTAGTCTACCTTAGTCAGATTAGACATGGAGTTTGGTTTGGCTATTGATCTAAAATTAGCTTGTGTAGTCATTGGATATTTTGTCGGACTAACCCCCAGAGGAAATTCTTAAAATTAATTTGGGTAAGTCGTGAGAGGAATTCGAATTAGAGATGAGACAGAGTACATGCTGAACTTTAATAACTTTGTAGAGGAAGACACAAATAAGATTCATCATGAATAAAAGAACTGTGAGCATTAATAATTCATTAACTTTATTTTCTGCTACAAGTTACTTTGCCTCAGGCTATATCTGTATAAAATATGATTTATGCTAAATAATATTAATATTATCTTTTCATTAGCATAGATAAAATAAAATAAAATACTGGACAAGCAACCTGTGTTCAAAATCTATATACTCCTTCGGGTATGTGTTGTCCACTAATCTATTGCAGGCATAATAATAACTGGAGTGAAAAGAGTCAAAAGATCAAAGAAGCAAAAGATGGTAAAAGAATAGATGCAACAGAGGAGACAAGATGTCCATGAGCAACTCAAGATTCAAGAGGAAGGACCACCAGTCATTTACCCTTCATCACTTAGTGCTATCACGCTCTAATAATAAAGGTAATATTCTAAGGTAAGTGGTCATTGCTCTTCTCTTGATCTTGATGTACACATAAATTAAAACACAAACATGTTGAGTTACAATTTAAATTAATTAACCTGATTAACTCAACATTGTTTGTCTTTTAAGATTGTTCATGGCACTGTTCTCTTAATCTCAGTCTTAACCAAACAAGTTAAAACATTATATTCAATCTTGGGAAGACGACAGTCATACTCATGTGAAAAATTTATAGATAGACATTCCTTCTATTGGTTAAGCAATTTCGTTCTTTTCTACCATGTAAACTTAAATGTAACATTAAATACTTAATCTTTTGATTCTACCACTCATGGCATAAATAAACAATTCATGTAACATCAACTTTATCTTGTTCAATATGCCTAAGGATGGAGAAAAATAAATAAAGAAATAGATTTGGTTCTATTGGTGTTTTTCCACCAGCAGAGCCCATGCACTTGATCTCTACCTTGGTTTTGCAAACAGGACAACACATTGAGCAAAATTTATTAATTCTACAAGTGAGAGTTCTGTGAACATGCACACTGAGCAAGATGCTGCCAGCTACTATTAAAAGCTCTACTTCAACCTATTGGCCAAATCAAAAAAACAAAGGTGACATCATCATCACTAGAGGTATGCAACCATCATGACCTCCATCTCTCAAGATGGAGAGATATACAAGAATGGAAGAAGAAGTTCTGTCGGTAAACTTAAAATTCCGTACCCTTGCCATAAGGTAATATGGTAGTTATCTAATTAATTAAGTATTCCTATCTACTTCAATAATTTCACTTTAATATATTCATCTTCATAAATATTAAAAAGGAAATAAAAATCTTTATTGCTTTCTTTACTGCATCATAAAATATTAAAAGCTCCACGTGAATAAACTTATGGTAATCCTATAGAAATATTTACTGTGGTGGCATAAATAATAATAACAATAGTTTCTGTATTTACTTTCTTGCATTATGAAAAAAAAAAAAGCCAAAGCCCCATAAGAATAAATATTTTCTGTGGAGGCATAAAAATACAACTATATCTATCATGCACATATATATATTTAATTTCTGCATAATTAAACTAGAAAATCCTAAAAAGAGAATCCTGCTAGAATCTTTCATTTCAAATCAACTCAAAGAATAATCAATTACTTATTGGCTGATCACTAACCTCTTGTTAAATTCAAGCCTCGAGTTTTGATTTTCTTGTTGGAGTATAATTATGCAGGAACAACATTATGACAAGGAGAGAGTCTATCAGTGGCACCCACCAGAACCGCTGCTGGTTAGCTCACTCTAAAGACCATTAACACCAAGTATTGCAAACATCTAGCTTGGGGGAGGAGCATCCCCTAGTTATCGGGTAACTATACCTAGGCGATTATCGAGTCTACTTTATATAGTCATAAAATACTAAAAATATGTGAGCACATGAAGGTTCACAATAGTATCATAGGAAAATTTTAAAAAAAACCAAAAATATGTGAGCACATGAAGGCTCACCCTTAATTAAGAAAAACACAAAAAATATTCGGGCACATGAAGGCTCGACGCGATCGAAGGGATTAGCTTGGGGAGACGCACCCCCCGTTATCATCATGATTAAGGTATGTCTTTACTATTAGTTTTATTTTAGTAAGCTATAGTGTGTGATTTAATAATTAAAGTATGTTTAAAGAACTCTCTCTCTCTAATCTTTTAAAGTGGAAATGATGAATAGTTGCTCTACTATAATTCCTTTCAAGTGCCTAGTTTTTAACCATGGATTTTTCTGACTTTTGGACATGACTACTTTGATATAAGAATTTACTCTGAACCTAAAATTTGTGGAGGCATATGCTTGAAGCTAAAGTCTAAGTAATTGATTGATATGATACATGAAGGTCTAAGCTGCTATTTATCTTATTCCTAGCATTACTAAGTTCTGGAGATTTATTTTGAAAACCTAAAATTTTACATGATGAGCTCTTGTATGACAAAGTTTAAATTCCTACCAAAGACATATATGATACATTTAGAGTTAGGAAAATCTTTGCACATTCATGCTGTTTGCTTTACATTGAGTTTAGTCAACCTTTGGAGTATACCTTATGAGAGCCTTGTCATGCTTTTAAAATCAAGATCACTTATGCACTCCACCCACATATGCATTACTCCTACCCTAAGAGTAAGCGCAATCACTTTTCACTTTCATCTAGATCCACCTTAAAAATGTTTTTCTCCTATATTAGAAGTAAACACCTAAAAATATACCCTATAGAACAACCCCCATTTAATTGCTCTAAGTTCTTATCATTATCTCTCCAATTATTTATATTCAAAGGGTGCATGTGGCTATGCAAAAGTATTAAAAAAAAAGAAGAGTGAAAAAAAAATGGGAGTAAAAGATGGACAAGTGTCCCAAAGATTAAAACAATGGGTACATAGATGCCCGCCTCCCAAATTAAAAAAAAGAAGAAAAAAAAGAAAGAATAAAGATAGCCCATGTTTTCCCACGAAAAAAAGTTCCAAGGAGGGAGTTATTTTCAAAGAGTAAAAGTAGAATTAGGATTAGCTACCAAATACCATATATACACCTATCCACCATATTCCATACACATGCACATCTTGATTTGATTGAATGCCTCGATTCTCTATGGATCCATTATTTAACTTTACAATATATGAATTGCAAGTATGCTCATCCTTGTTATTGCCACTCCTATAAGCTCCACTATGATCCTTAGTTGTAGGAAGGCATGACATTATTAATGTCTCAAGAAGATCCGTAAAATACCACATATAATAAGAGACTTGAGGTCTGTCATACAATTAAGCTCGAGTTTTATTGCGAAAATTTACAAAACTCCAGAATATTGGTACCGTAAAGAATTTGAGACATAGTGCTTGACTTGATTGTTCTATCTTTCGATTGCTCAAGATTTATGCAAAAGCTGTAAAGCTCCATAGTTAAAGGTAAAGTAGGTAAGTTTGAAAGTTAGAGCGGTTTTGTCTAAACCGGAGGAAAATTTATGTTTAAAAGCAAGTGTGCTTAAAAAGAAATAAAAGTATTGCAAAGAACTCCCGATCCAAGATTATTATTAATTAGATCTAGATTGTTTGCCAAGGGACCGGCAAAAGGTAAGCTTAGGGGGTTATTGTTGACGGTCGTTAACGTCAACTTTTACTAGCACTTTAAACCCGAAGGAGAACATGAAAACACACTAGTCTAGGGTTTTAACCGACAATTTCCACGAGTTTTGGTGATTTGTGAAATTTCCGTGAATTTTCCGTAAAAGACAAAAAGAGGGATTTAAGTGCAAATTTACCACGAAAACTTAACCGCGACGCAACTACACCGCCAACAGGGATCAAGAAGGTTCGAGAAGACACCCAAAGCGGCGGGGGCCCGCAATGGAGCCGGTGTGGGGCCGGCCGGCCCCACCATGGGGCCGGTCGGCGCCCTAATTCCACCGATGGCCGCCGCCTTCTGGAGTCTTCCTCCCACGGTTCCTTAGAAGCCAATCAAAGCATCCCTACGTCGATTTTAGGTCGGTTTGATCCGACGGTGCACATGAGATGAAGACGGATCGGCCGACATGGCGGTTCCTTGCCCCCTACTCCACCTCGGCCTATATAATGACGCCCCCCAAGGCCCCTCCTAGAGGCATTCTACACCCCGGTGCTTCATATTCTCTACATAATTAGGGTTAGGGTCCCTCTAGTTGATCTAGTTCTAGTTCATCTAGATCTAGTTCATCTAGATGTAGCAATTAGGAGAGACTAGTTCTTCTAGATCTAGTCTTGTTTAGAGATTAGAGAGATTGAGTAGAGGAGTAGAGATTCTGGAGGAGTTCCGGCATGTCGGCGCTTCTTCGTGGCTGTATTCTTACGGATTCAGCTCCTCGCCGGAGCTGCGTTCTGAGGTACTTTTGTATTTACCATTCCGATTTAAGTAAGCAACTTGTTCTTATTCGTTCTTTGGTTCACATCTCATATTGAGGGCTTTGATCTTGGTCATTACTTGGTTGAAGTAGTATTTCGTAGTGTAGGCGTGGTGCCTAGGCTAGATTTACTTGTGAATGTCCCCGATCGGTAGGATAGTGGTAGCTCAGCGTAGGTGACTTTATAGCTACGTTGAATCCTCTGTAGTCCACTTCCCGTTGATAGGACCGATAGACTTATAGGTGTCTGCGGTAGGAAGATTACTCTGTTTCTTCTCCTATTCAGGTCACTTGTCCGATAAGACGATATTATACAAAGTTTACCGAAGTCAGAACTAGAGTACATTAGCTATTTCCTTTTTCTTGATATGATCTAGCCTAATTGTAGGGTTAAGTTTATAGACGTTGTCATCATCACAACTGTTCCCTGTGGATACGATATTTAAAACCTCCGGGTAAAATGTGACACTGGTATGATATCTGTGCGCTTGCGGATAATCCTACTTAAAACTTATTTAATGGAGTGCAGTTAAAAATACCAACACAGGGCCAAGCAAAACCGCCATTGAGTCCTTCAAGAAGGAGATGATGAGCAGTTTCAGTATGAGTGATTTGGGCCTGCTTAGCTACTATTTGGGTATTCAGGTTGATCAGCAAGTGGGAAAAACAACTTTGTGTCAAAGCTCCTATACTCAGAGAATCCTTGAGCAAGCTGGTATGAGTGGATGCAATCCATGTCATGTGCCAATGGAGAATAGACTGAGATTGAGCAAGAATGACAAGTCCCCATCTGTTGACAAGACAAAATACAGAACTATTATTGGAAGCTTGAGGTACTTAGTTAATACTCGACCTGACATAGCTTATGCAGTCGGTATTGTGAGTAGATTCATGGCCAAACAGCATGGTGGTGTGGCCGGCCGGCCCCGCCTGTCAGCTATTCTTCTGGTATCTTCTAGTACCTTCCTGAGTTCGATGCGCAATATTTCGCTGCGATTAAGTTTCGTCTTTTTTGGCATTTTCATTCCCCTTAATCTCTTTTCTGGAATAACCTCGTAGAAAATATGAAATCACCAAAACTCGTGAAAATTGTTAGTTAGAACCCCTATCTTTCTATTGGTGACTTTTTTATGCATTTAGTTGACAGTTTGTGGTGAATGTTAATTACCGTCAACATTGCAGTAAGGTGAACTCGATGGTTAACGCAAAGATAATGATTTGTACTAGTTCAGGACGCTGAATAGCGTAATATACTACGTCCTGTTGGCGTGTTATTTTACATTGGAATGCTATGTATGATAATGTTACATGGTGGAGGGGGGATCCTACCTCTCTTTTATTGTCCAGAGTGAGTCCAAATCGGTTAGAACAGAAAAGTTATAATCCGATATATTACAAAGATAGACTTTTCCTAAAACAACTAGGTTAAAATCATGCCACCTTGTTCCCATGCCTTCCTGGCAGTCTTGTGGGCCGGTCTATCTCCTTGCCAGGTAGTCGGTCCTATCAGGAACCCTCAGGATCTAGGTCTGTCAGGCTTCCACTTTGGTGACTTTGTTTGATATCAAAGTTTCTAACTAAATGAGGATGTGAAGGATGCTACTGCACAAGATCGTTGAGGCTCAACATCAAGAGTTTCTAAGAAACTGGGATGCGTAGGATTGCTACTGCACTGCACAAGATCGAGTTTTGAGATCCGACCTCAAGAGTTTCTAAGTAATCTAGGATATAAATCATAAAGTTTTGAGACTTTAGGTCACTCTTGTGAACCTTGGTTGTGCATATCCATATGTGGTTACATGCCACCACCCAGATCTGTTGCGGTTGCGTCACCTGCTCTGGAATAAATGCATGCTAATTACTACCTCTAGTTAAATATAATAATAATTTTAGGTCTAGTCAAAATTAAATTATCTTAAATTTGTAGAAAATATTATCAACATGTATGAATCAAAAAAGGTATACTTAAAAGTATACTTTGTGACAAATCTAATATTCTAGTGATATTTATCTAGGATAATAAATAAATAAATATATTATACATATAAATTTAGTTAAACTTTAAATTATTCAAACCGACACTATCTTGAAATTTTATATTAAGGAGGAGTGTACTCCCTCTGTCCAAAAAAAAAATGCCATTCTTGCTTGCTAAGAAGACAAATATGTTTGAATTTGATCAAACTTATACAAAAAATTGTTAACATATGATACCAAATAAATATCATTAGATTAGTTATAGAATATACTTTTTATAATAAATATATATTTGAAGACAAATTGCGATACTTTTTAAATTTTGGTTTAATTTAAGAAAATTTGAGTTACTCTAAGTGTAGAATTGTATTTTTTTTTACGTTATTAAAGGCACTAAAGCCTTGCATCACCTGCCCAATAAAACGCCCAATCCTTATACGGCGCACGTGCGCCCGTAAGGATAGATAGTAGCGCACGTGGCCGTTCTTGGGGAAGAAGCGGGCGGAATGGGGCAGGGAGCAGGCAGGGTGTGGGCGGAGCGAGCGGCGGCGTCCTCGCCACCGCCACGGGCGGTGGACCGGGAGGCGGCGTCACCCGAGTTAGGGTTCCTCATTCCTCCCAGTTTGTAGAATCCTGTCGGCCGGCCTAGTCGCGATTGTCGACACGGCGATGGTGGCGGGTTGGCTGGCGAAGTGAACGAGGTGGTGGCGGCGCCGCCAAGCGGGGTAGGACTAGACAGCCGGTTGGGTATGGGTAGGCGGTGGAACGAATCCAGCGAGATTGGGGGAGGGAGGTGGTTGGTGGGTGAGGCGGTCGCTGATGAGATCTCCGGTGACCGCGGGGCGGAGCACTACCGGATTTCGTTTCTTTGCCGAGTGCCCCATGCACTCGGCAAAGTCCATATTACACTCGGCAAAGGCTTTGCCGAGTGTTGCACTCCTAAAAGGCCACTCGGCAAAAGAATCCGTCGGCAAAGACCTCTTTACCGAGTGTTTTTTTTTCGGGCACTCGGCAAAGCCTTTGCCGAGTGCCCGACACTCGGCAAAGAAGATCAAAATAAAAAAAAACCCGAAAATAATAGCAAAAAAAAAAAAATTTAATCGGGGAGGGCCCCACCGACCAACAACCATTCTTCTTTGTCTAGCAGGATTTTTTGTGGCATTTTTGAGACTTCGTGTCGAGCGGGATTCGAACTCATGACCTCTCTCTCGCTGAACCTCCCCCTACCACTACACTACACGGTCACTTGAGTCTACACTTCATTTGGGTTCCCTAAATATTATGCAAAATCGAGTGAAAATTGCTTGTTTGAGACTCTAAACGAATTCAAATAAAAAACTTATCAACTACAAAGTTTTATAACTTTTCGAGATCTATAATTTTTATTTAAGGAGTTTTTCCATCCGAGGTCGTTTATAAAATTTGAATTTTAAATTTCAACGGATTCGGATGTAGTTTCGCATGATAAGATAAATTCAAATGAAAAAAGTTGTCAACTACAAAGTTTCATAACTTTTCGAGATCTATAACTTTTATTTTGGATGTTTCTCCATCCGAGATACTTTCAAAAATTCAAATTTCAAATTTGAGAAATACGATTGTACTTTTCGTTAGCAAAATTAATTCAAATTAAAATGTATTCAACTACAAAGTTGTATAATTTCACAACACCTACATCTTTTATTTTGGTCATTTGATCATCCGACATAGTGGTAGAAACATTGTTCACAAATCTTATATATCTCTCTTTGTAGTTTAAGTAAACTACGAGAGAGATATGTGAGATTTGTAAATAGATTTAATTTTACTTTGTCAAATTAAGAAATGACCAAAATAAAAGTTATAGATCTTGAAAAGTTATACAACTTTGTAGTTGAAATTTTTTTTATTTAAATTAATTTACTGCTCCAAAATATACTTTGAAATCTGTATTTGCCGAGTGTAAAAATAGAACACTCGGCAAAGACCTTCTTTGCCGAGTGCCAAAAAAATAACACTCGGCAAAGAGGCCTCTTTGCGAATGCCAAAAAAGCACTCGGCAAAGAACTCTTTGCCGAGTGCTTTTTTTTCGGGCACTCGGCAAAGAAGGCTCTTTGCCGAGTGCTTTTTTTTTGCCGAGTTTTTTTTCTTTGGCACTTGGCAAAGAGCTCTTTGCCGAGTGCCCGAAAAAAAACACTCGGCAAAGCAATTGACACTCGGCAAAGAGCCAGATTCCGGTAGTGCGAGGGAGGGAGGGGGCGGCGGGAAGTGGCGGAGAGAAGAGGAGGGAAGGGACGAGGAAAAAGAACAGTGCCGCGGGCACCGCCAGAGCGCGGGCACATGCTGGGAAAGAGCGTCGCAATATGACTGTACGACTGTCCCCTCTCAATTTAACATACTAGGACATGCCACCACCAGAGCTACTGTCGATTCATCAGTACCACCAATTGTCCAGTTCCGCGAAAGCTCTGTCTTCCCCATCTACAGTTTGAGAGAGGCGACTCCGAGCGCTCCGTCCTCGACCGGGGGAGCCGGCGGTCTTCCTCGCCTCCGATGGCCTTCGGGCTCTCGCGAGGTGGTGAAGACCGCAGGTCTCTCGCCGGCTGGAGAGTGTGGTCCTAGTAGATCTAGGGTAGGGTTTCGGGCGGCGGCATCGAGGCGGCGGCGGCGGCGGCGTCAACGAATAAGGTCCTCTCGAGCTCTTCCCCGTCTCGGCGGCGTTCCCCTCCGGCGCCGGCGACGAGTTCGTGGAGGTGGAGTCCGGCTTCGCCGGCTCTTGTACAGGAGTCCGCGAGCTTGGCGACCCCGTCGTCTCGTTGAGGTGGTGGTCTTTGCCGGCGCATGTCGTCAAAGGTACGTTGACAAATGTGGGTGCTTTGTGGCTGGTTGGCGAGTGGATCGTGCTCGAGGTTCCCGCGGCGTGAGTCTTCGGCGAGCACCGATCCATGGTCGGAGGAGCTCTGGGTGCGTCCCCGGCCGATGTTCCTTCTTCGTCGTCTTCATCCCGATCTCTACATCGGGTGTCTTATGCGGCTCGCCTGGAAGCTTGTATGCGATGGGGCTCCTTCAGATCTGCGGTAGCCATGGAGGTTTCTCTGACGGTGGCGGCCAGCGACGGATCGGCGGCGGCGGTCGACGGAGCCTTCTGGAGAACTTGGGAAACACAGGGTTCAAGGACCTAAATGTAATTTGTTCTTTTGTTAGGGACCTCTGTGTAAGATGGTTAGGACAGCTGTCCATGTATGTATTCGTATGCGTCTTTGTACGTTTTCCTTATCCAGTAATACAGGTATGGTTTATCAAATAAAAAAAATTGTCCAGTTCCGCAACAGCAACTCCTGTCGACACACACATACTCCGATATTTTCTCCTCCCTCCGCACAGCAACTCCCCGCGCAGTCCGTCTGCCCGTCGGAATATCCTCCCCGCTCCCTCCTTTTCCTGCCATCGCGCAACTGAGGTAAGGCTCTCTCTCTTTTTTTTTTTTGTTTTCTTTTTTTGATTCTCAACTGAGGTAAGGTTCTTGGCTTATTGCAGGCCATTCCTGCAGTAAGTCGCCATCCCTTTAGTTACTTTGCCGTGGAATATTTGTCCCATTTCTTTACTCCTGATATATCGGAAACTCTAGCTGTGCTGCTGTTAAGTGTTAACCTGCAGTAACGATGCAATTTCATATCTTGAGCATTCACTCTTTGTCCCTTTGCAGGCAATTGCAGCTTCAGCTTACAGTAACATCCATTGCTGGTTGTGCGGCCAATCTGAGAAGAGAAATGGAATCGATGGATTTCAAGGTGGAGGTGCTAGAGTCGTCATTTGTGACGCCCAGCGAGCCGACGCCGAGGAAGGGGCTCTGGCTCTCTTCCTTGGACCTCGTGCTGGCCAACAGAGGCCACACTCCAACGATCTACCTGTACAGCAACAGCTCCAACGACGGTGATTTCTTTGACGTGGCCAGGCTCAAGGAGGCTATGGCCAAGGCCCTGGTGGCCTTCTACCCCCTCGCCGGCCACCTCGGCGTCAACAGCGACGACGGCAGGATGGAGATCAGCTGTAACGGCGAAGGCGCACTCTTTGTTGTCGCTCACGCCGAAGATCTCAGCGTCGACGACGTCAAGAAATTCAAGCCATCGCCAGAGCTGAGAAGGCTGTTTGTTCCACGCATCGAGCCATCGTCCATCATGTTGGCCGTACAGGTCCACTACTTTCTCTGCTAGCTATGCTTTTTAATTATTTTTTTAACTTTCGACTTACCCGGTAGGTAGTTTGTTGAAGTAAATAAATTCGCTTATTGGTTTCAAAGATGATATTCTATTTTACAAAAATAATAAGCAGTTGGTTTCCTATCTAAAATTTTAAAAAAAATCAGAAAAATATGAAACTAGTATGTGTTTTTCCTAAAAATGTTATAGAACTATTTATTATATATATAATTTTATTAGAAACTGATTTATTTATGTTCCTATTAATTGGTTTGGTGACAGTAGTCGTGTTTATTATTTATATTTAAAACAAATAAGAGCCAAACAACTTTAAATAAATAAAGGACTAACAGATATATAACATTTCTAGAAGAAAACTAGTACTATTTTAAATATCTTCAATTTCAAATAAATTAATTATGAACTTTTACAGATCAAATTGTATTTTTATGTTTACAAAATAGTAAACCATCTATATATATCAAGGGCTTGGCGTGCTTATGGTTGCAGGTGACTTTCTTGAAATGTGGAGGGGTGGCGTTAGGAACAGCTCTCCACCACGTCGCCATAGATGCTTCAAGTGCATTCCACTTTTTTCAGACATGGTCGACAATCTCCAAGCATGGTGACCATGCCACCGTGGAGCTCCCGTGCCACGACCGCACCCTACTCCGCGCACGGTCCCCGCCCGCAGTCCACCCCGACGCACTCTTGACATTGCAACCTAAGCTCATCTTCTCCGACCCAGAGGGGCCTCTTGCCACCGAAGTCTTCACCATTTCCAGGGAATAGGCTGCCTCCTTGAAGCACCTCTGCGGTGGCACGACGAGCACCTTCTGCGCTGTGAGCGCTCTCATCTGGCAGTGCACGTGCGTTGCGAGCCGGCTTCCACCAGATTCTGAAGCACGCATAGTGTTCCCGGCCGACCTCCGGCGGCGAATGAGGCCGCCCCTCCCGAGCCACTACTTCGGCAACGCGGCGCTCAACCTGTGCGTCACTGGCGCAGCGGAGGACATCGGCACGGCGGCGTTGGGATCCATCGCTGCCCGCATCAAGGGAGCCATCGAGCGGATATGATGGACGACGAGCTGGTGCGGTCCGCGATCGACTACTTCGAGATGAACCGGATGGACGAGAGACGAGCTTTGAGAGGAGGCACCCTGCCGCAGACGGACCTGGTTGTTACCAGCTGGTTGGGCAGGCCACAATACAATGCAGATTTTGGGTGGGGAAAGCCGCAACTCATGTCGCGGGCGGAGTCTGTCCGCGGCGGCTATGTGTACTTGATGAACGACGGTGGTGGTAGCAGCGACGTCCTCGTGCTCTTGTGCATGGAGGCTGTAATTTTAAAGGAGCTAGGGAGGCTGCTTTATGCAAAGCTCTAGCAAGCTGTTAGTGCTGAGTACTAATAATAAGGTTTTGTAATAATAAGAAGGTTTGTTATACTATGCAGCACTGTGAAGGTCGCGGAGACGCGCTTTCCGGTCGTCGTCCTGGTCTTCAGTCTTCACAGTACAATCAGTCATCGCTAATTTGCTAGTACTGTACTACTGTAGTGAGAATAACTGTGTAGCTGTGCCTGTGCACCAGCCAGCATTAACGACTGGCTCATCGCCGCGTCAACCGTTCGTTCCCCTCTGCATGCATGCCCCAACAATCAACCAGCGTCTTAATTAATGATAGATAGTGACGTGTGCATAGTAGTAGTACTACTACTATAGTAACTGGTGAATAATACCACGCATGTTGCCGCGAAAATTACTAATGATTTGAAATAAAATTACTTATATATATAAAAAAAGATAAATAATTATAAATAAAGATTAAAAAGATAACGTGGCACATTGATATAGACAACTAAATGTATGTTGTGTCTTGATTATAATTGTAAATGTTAGTTGACCATAAATATATTTAATAGTGGGTTGTGAGTTGGATAGCTTGCATGTTGAGATAAATAATTAATGGGGCTTGACTTTATAAGAGTAAGATATTACAGCCAGGATTCTCAGTACTATAAATACGCACACCACCACCAACAATTTTACTTTGGTGTTTAGGTGTTTAGTTTGAGGATATTGTATGAGTCAATTATAAAACTAATTACACTGTCGTACAATACTTCGCAAGACAAATCTATTAAGCTTAATTAATTGTAGCATAACTATCAAATCGTGGACTATTTTGGTTTAATAGATTTGTCTCGCGAATTAGCCCTCAACTAACAAATTAGTTTTATAATTAGTCTTTGTTTAATACTTCAAATTAGTACGAGTACATTTGATGTAACAGGGATTAAAAAATAACCCATTGAACCAAACACTTCGGATGTCCTACCAATATAATGGACCACCGTGAGCTTCCCGACCCGCATCTCCCCTTCGATGGCGACGGCGTCGTCTCTCCCTCTCCCCGACTGATCTCCCTCCCACCCCAGCCCCCAACTCTCTCTCCCACACCCAGATCCACTCTCCCAGGAAGCTAATCTACTCCCTGGTGGGCAAGATGAGCCGAGGAAGTCTTTCTCATCTGGATCCCCTCATTGTCCCGCCCGACCCAAGCCTAGCCCATCGAACCTAAATTTAATTTCTCATATAAATACACCCGCAACCACATTTAATAGGAGTAGACAGAAAAAATACCTCCTAATTGATTACTTCTTAGTAAGCACATTCATGTCCTAAATGACATGTTTTACAAGTATAGAGAGAGTATTTATATATTTTATATAAATATAGTTAAACTTTAAATTATTCAACCTGACACGATTTTAAAATTTTAAATTTTTGAAAAGAGGAATAGAGTACTCCCTCTGCCCAAAATGCCATTCTTGCTTGCTAAGAAGACAAATAAGTTTGAATTTGATCAAACTTATATAAAAAATATTAAGATTTATGATACCAAATAAATGTCATTAGATTAGTATGAAATATGCTTTTGTAGTAAACATATATTTGAATAAATTTGGTTTAACTTAAGAAAATTTTAGTTATTCTAAGTGTAGCATTGTATTTTTTTATGTTATTAAAGTCACTTTATTTAGTTATCAGTTGCTTAAATAATATTTTTTCTCTTATAGTAAATTAATCCCCACTAGATGCCTGTACAGCTGTCCCCGTCACAATAAAATACTAGAGGACACGCCACCTCCAGAGCCGCAGTCGATGCATGGGCACCACCAATTGTCCAATTCCGCAACAGCGACTCCCATACACACACAACTCCCATATTTTCTCCTCGTTCCGCACAGCAACTACTCCCCGCGCACGCCGTCTGCCCGTCGGAATCTCCTCCCCGCTCCCACCTTTTCCTGCCATCGCACAGTTCGCACAGCTAGGGCGTGATTGGTTCGCATGCAGGCATGGACCAACTGTCTCACTGGAACCTGGCTACGCGGAGGCAGGCCGAGCACGCGCAGGCCAGCAGCGTTTGGTACACAGGTCGCGCGAGACAGGCTTCACGGATCCCTTGATTGGTTGCTTGTGACCAGCGCTCACGCAGTAGAAAACAGCCTTCCTGCATGCGTTTTTTGCACCTGCTCAACCAGGCCGGCTAGAAACGGATTTGATTTTCGTTTCGACCGAGCCAGGCCGGAAGCCTGCTTTTGCACGAGCTGGGCCAGGCTGCACTCCCGGGCCTGGTTGCTCTATATCTCGTAACCAATCACGCACCTAAGGTTCTTGGCTATGCAGACTATTCCTGCAGTATATCGCCATCCCTTTAATTACTTTGCCGTGGAATATTTATCCCATTAGCTAAGGTTCTTGGCTATGCAGACTATTCCTGCAGTATATCGCACTACAGGATTCAGGCGCTTTGCCGGGAGCAAAATGCTTTGCCGGGAGCTTTTTATCGGGCACCCGGCAAAGACAATATTTGCCGGGAGCCTGAGAAGGAGGCACCCGGCAAATAACGGCCTCCGGCAAATCAGCCTTTGCCGGGTGTCAGGCACCCGGCAAATTTCGGCCGTCGGTAAAATTTTTCCTTTGCCGGGCGTCGACACCCGGCAAAATACGGCCGTCGGTAAACTCGGCCAACGTGACGGCGACCACGTGCCGTCAGCCTTTGCCGGGTGCCACGCCGTTAGACACCTGGCAAAGAATTTTTTTTAAAAAAAATAAAAAACCCTTTGCCGGGTGTTTAACGGCGTCGACACCCGGCAAAAGACGGCCGTCGGTAAAGTCGGCCAACGTCAGCCTTTGCCGGGTGCCACGCCATTAGACACCCGGCAAAGGATTTTTTTAAAAAAAATAAAAAACCCTTTGCCTGGTGTCTCACAGGATGGCCAGCGGCAAAGGTGTTTTTCTTAGGAGACCTCTGTTGGCACCCGGCAAATTAATTTTGTTTTTTCTTTTTTTGGCCCCACTTTTTTTCTATGGCCTTGCTACAATAATTGAATCCATATTTTAAAAATTTGAGATAATTTTGAGTTTTTTAACTATATTTGCTTAATTATTTTCCTTTGGTTGAATTTTTTCTACTACTCCAAATTTGAACTGCAGGTACATGAAATAATGGAATTCAGTCTTTCCAAAAATGGTATTCATGATCTTCAGCGTATGTTGAGACCGTATCCAGGACCTAGCATGAAATTTCGTGCATCGTGTTGTCGTAATATGACAGGTTAATCGCATAAAAAGTGTATTTTAATTATATAAAATCCAAACGAAGTCCGAAAATCACGAAACTTGTTGAGCGGTCTTGTTATCACATGTGTAGGCCATAGTAAAAAATTGAGAAAGTTTTAAGCAAGTTGTGACGTCACATACCTGAAACCCACACTTCTCCACATGTGATTATAAGTGATCACATCCGGAGATATCTAGGTTTTAGGCATGTGACGTCACAACTTGCTCGAAACTTTCTCAATTTTTTACTAGAGCCTTGACACGCTATAAAAAGACATCTCATCAAGTTTCGTGATTTTTGGACTTTGTTTGGATTTAGTACAATTTAAATACACTTTCCCGCAAGTACATCATCATTTTATGCCAACAAGATGCTCGTAATTTCATAAGAATTTCTGGATACGGCCTCAACATATGGTAAAGATCATGAATACTATTTTTTGAATCACCAAATTCCTTTATTTTTTGTACTTGCAGTTCAAATTTGGAATTTTTGAAAAAACTATACAAAACAAAAATAATTATGGAAATATAGTAAAATAACTCAAAATTGATTCAAATTTTGAAATTGAGTTTTAATTATCGTGCGAAGGACCCAGAAAAAAAAAATGAGCAAAAAAAAAAAAAAATAGTTTACCGGGTGCCAAAGGGATGCTCCCAAGCAAAGGCTAATTTTTAAAAAATTAAAAAATCCTTTGCCGGGTGTCCTTTTGGAAGCACCCGGCAAACGCCGGCTTGAGTGAAAACGGCGGCCCGGCCCAATTCTATCGCTGCCCTATTCCCCCGCGCCCCCTCCCAATTCCCTTGTGCGCCCCCTCCTGCTCAGCGCCCGCCGCCGCCAAGACCGCCCACGCGCCCACCACCGCCAGCAGGCCACCGCGCCCGCCGCCCGCCAGCAGGCCACCGTGCCGCCGTACCCGCAGCACCCGGACCCTCCCTCCCTGCTCCACGCCGCCGCCGCCAGAAGACCCCGTGCCGCCGCCGTCGGCAGGCCGCCCGCCGCCGTACCCGCAGCACCGCACCCGGACCCGCCTCACCCGCACCCTCGCCGCCGCCGCCAGTGGACCGGCCGCACGTCCAGCAGCAGGTGAGCCGGGTGAGCCTTGTAGCGATCTGGAAGTGCAAATTCACTGTCAATTTACTACTTCCTAGAGCAGCTGAGCGCGCGACACACACAGTAGTTGTTAGTATTTAGGAATGAGATACGCATTAGTGTTTTGCTATTGCGTACTCCTACTAGGCGATTGGATCACAGCGACGTCGACGTGTTGCGTTTGAGTACACCCGCAGGCTCATCAGCAGGTGAGCCCTGCCGCTGTCCAGCACCCGCTTGTACTCTCGACAGCTGATCCGGGCGTTCTTTGGCAGCGGGTTCTGGATTGCCGTCGGCTGCATTTAGTAGTTTAATTACATGCATGTCAGATCACAAATTTGTCAAATTTTATGAATTGAATCTGGTGGTTCGATCTTCATTGGAGATAGTGACATTAATTTGACAAATGTTGTTTACCTTGCTAGACTTTGTAGACTGTGCAGCAATTGTAGTTGATGATCTTTGATGAATCTTATTAACCTGCACAGCAATGCAGAATAGAGCATGAGCTATATGAATCAAACAGCAATTGTAGTTCACGCTAAATTAGGATCAGACATGATTTTTGTTTACTTGGTAGGCTCCTTGGTGCTAGAATGTTGATTGATGCGCTCATCTGACTTGATTTCACTCGCCATGGCACTTGAACTGCAGTTGGGGAGCTTCTTTGTTGTTGCAGCGACGACTAGAGGGAGAACTTTGGGTTCTGAACCACCAACTCTGGTGCTCCTGCCTGGACAAACAAATACGCTTTCTCAGTCAGACAACAAGGTCAGACTTCTTCTTGCATGTAGCATATATCAATATATGTTCTTGATCTATGCTAGACTTCCTGTGGGTGAATTAACAATTTTGATATAGCTGCTCACTGTGGTGTGCTAGCTGTATAGGAAATTTGTTAGGTGAATTAACTATGCTAGAATTCCTGTGTTGAATTAACTATGATTCGGATAGCCGCTGGTCCAAGGATAGAGCTAGGTCCATATACATTGCTGATGCTCTTAGGCCTTTAAAATTTCTAGTGCACAGCATGTCTTTTTAGTCATATCTTTAGTTCTTTAGCTGCTGCACGCCACCTACATATGTTTTCCCTCGTGCTAGATTTCCTGTGGTGAATTAATTGCTCTTGTTGCTAGCTGTTTTGACCCTGCACCAATGTTGCAGTATCGAAGTGGTAGGGTTAGTAGTAATTATTGTTGTACTACTCCAATTCTTTCATTTGCAAGGAAAGAGAACTAAAGTACATGGCTCCTTTTGATATATTAATGGTGGTTGTTGGCCTTCGTGCCCATGTTTGGTATATATGTGGTTGTTGGCCTTTGTGCCATGTTTTTTGCAGGTTTTGGGAACCTCCCCGTGCAGGGGAGGTGCTGCCAAAATTTTCATTTGACACTAACCATTTTTGCCCTTTTTTTGCAGACTCGGTGACCCCGATCGTCTTCCTGCACCGCGTCGACTCGCCACTGCACCGACTCTCCACCACCCCGCTACCCTTACCTCACCGGCACCCTAGGTATAACCCCTCTCCGTATTTGGTCGCGTAACCTAGCTAGGTGTCTCCCGTTCGAAAGAGATATGGTTGGAGATATGTAGACCTTTGCATATCTACGACCGTATCTCTTTCGGATTGTCCACGTTTTTTGGACAGCCCGCGGATCCGTAGATGAGGCTAGTTTCCATGCTCCACTCCTATTTGAGATGAAATTTCGGCATCACCTCTCCGTTGTTCTCCGGATACACAGTCTCCCTTGCATGACGTGTATCGGGAGAACAGCGGGGAGGTGCTACCGAAATTTCATCTCGGATAGGAGCGGAGCATGGAAACTAACCTCATCTACGGATCGGCGGGTGGGATTAGGACCTATCCTCACCTATTAGATAGTAGGGACACCGCGTAGCTGCAATTGATGGTCACTTGTGGAGATGTTATGTGTGCTAGAGGATGGAGGACCGTCAGTGGATGTACACGGGTTGGACAGGTCGGGGTGATGTCAGCTTTGAATGGATGGAAAAGACCGATCGTTTCTTGAATCGTGCATTTGGCAAGGCCGCAAGATTCCCGAAGATGGCCTTGTGTCCCTGCAGCAAGTGTGTTAACAAGAGAATGATAAACAAGGATCGGATGGGTGAACATCCGCACGGGGAATGGGTTCATGCCGAACTACACACGGTGGGTCCACCATGGTGAAGCCAATCGGATGAGAGAGGAGGTTGTTAGACAACGCGTCGAGGCTTTCGATGCCGATGCCGGGGTAGCGAACATGATAGATGACGTTCACCAAGCACATTTTGTTTGAAGGACGTGAGGAGGCGGAGATGCGAGGCAGCCATAGATGCGTTCAAGTACATGATGGAGGCGGCATGAAAACCCCTTCACGCTCATTCCGAGGTCTCCCGCCTAGATGCCATAAGTCGGTTGATGGGGTTGAAGTCCGATTTAAACCGGAGTCGAGAAGGCTTCGATAAAGTGTTGGCCGTGGTTGGCACCCTACTTCCAAAAAGACCACGTATTGCCGAAGAACATGTACGAGGCACAAAAGCTCCTTAAAGCAATCAAGATGCCGTATGAGCAAATACATGCATGTCCGAACAGGTGTGTCCTATTTCGGAAAGAACTCAAGGAGGGCAAAGTACTGTCCGAAGTGTAAAGCCTCCAGGTTCCTGGAGGTAGAGTCTGGTGACGGTGGTGGTCAGAAGAGCCAGCTTAAGATAGCCGCTCGAGTCGTACGGCACCTTCCCTTTGTGCCGAGGCTTCAAAGGCTATTCATGAGTGAGGAAACCGCGAAACAGATGACATGGCACAAGAATGGCAAACGCTACCATCCTGACAAGATGGTCCATCCATCTGATGGTGAAGCATGGATCAGCTTTAATGAGAAGCATCGTCTTAAATCCGATGAGGCTCGTAATGTACGTGTCGCGCTAGCAACAGATGGGTTCAATCCTTTTGGCATGATGTCTGCCCCTTACACATGTTGGCCCGTGTTTGTTGTCCCCCTCAATCTCCCCCCTGGCGTCGCCTTGCAATGGCATAACGTGATCTTGACGTTGATAATTCCTGGGCACCCAAAGAGTAATATGGGTGTGTTCACGGAGCCTGTGATTGATGAGTTGATCAAAGTTTGGAATGAAGGTGTATGGACATACGACCGAGCTACAAATGAAAGCTTCAAAATGTATGTCTGGTACCAGTACTCCATGCATGACTTCCTGGCGTATGGGTTATTCTGCGCCTGGTGTGTTCACGGGAAGTTCCCGTGCCCAGTATGCCAGGAATCAGTGAGGTTCATTTGGTTGAAGAAGGGTAGCAAGTATTCGTCGTTCGATCAACATCGTCAATTCCTTGATCCCAACCATCCATTCCGACAGGACACCAAGAACTTTAGGAAAGGTGTCACAGTCACGGGCCCTAAACCGCACTTGAAAACTGGTGCCGAGGTTCATGCTCAGATAGATGCTCTCGTGCCCAACGAAGAAGGTGGTTTTGTGGGATATGGAGAGCAACACATGTGGACTCATAAGTCAGGCTTGACGAGGCTCCCCTATTTCGATGACCTCCTACTGCCCCATAACATTGATGTAATGCACACTGAAAAGAATATCGCCGAGGCACTTTGGGCAACACTCATGGACACTAATAAGTCTAAGGACAATCCTAAGGCTAGAGTGGACTGGCGACGTTGTGTGATAGACCACATCAAGAGATGCGGCCTCCCCGCAAAAGCGGCAAGAACGTAAAAGGCCTAAGGCTGATTTTGTCCTGAAACCCGAACAAAGGAGGGAAGTACTACGTTGGATCAAGACGTTAATGTTCCCTGATGGGTATGCAGCAAACCTGAGTAGAGGAGTCAATCTAGACACTATGAAAGTCAATGGGATGAAGAGTCATGACTACCATGTATGGATTGAGCGGCTTCTTCCCAAGAATGGTACGAGGCTATGTTCCCGAGCATGTCCGGGCTAGTGCTGGCAGAGTTGAGCTATTTCTTTCGCCAACTTTGTGCCAAGGAGCTATCTCGGACCGTGGTTGCAAACTTAGAGAAAGTGGCACCTGAGTTGCTTTGTAAGCTGGAAAAGATCTTTCCACCTGGCTTCTTGTCGATGCAGCATTTGATTGTGCACCTCCCGTATGAGGCACGTATGAATGGGCCCGTGCAGTTCACTTGGTGCTATCCAATCGAGAGAATTCTGAAGACCGTACGCAAGAAATGTAGAAATAAAACCAAAATTGAGGCTTCCATTGCGAGGCTTCCATTCCGGAGGAGGTGACAAACTTCACACAACTATACTACACGGAGAACCTTCCTAGCGTGCATAATCCACTCCCTCGCTACAATGTTGACGAGAATGAATTCAACCTCAGCCTTTTCCAAGGGCAACTCGGCAGGTCAAGTGGATCGACCAATAAGAGATTGGACAATCAAGAGTGGCGTATGATCATGCTATATGTGTTCCACAACCTACCCGAGGTGAAGCCGTTCATTGAGTAAGTTCTCAAAGAACTTGTTTCAATACACCCTAACTTTTCGCATCCAAATAATTCTTTTTTGTTTGCACGAGAATTTATTCATGTATCCCGGCATCAATCAAGGGATCCTACCCAACGGCAAATCGACACCCTTATTTCGCGGGTCCGGGAGCGGGGAGACCCGATTTCATTTCTTGGTTCAAAACAAAGGTATTGTCCAATTTACCTCGTACCTAGTTCGATATTCCGTCTATCGCGTACTTAGTCCCAAGGCAAGCTTTCCTTCTTGCGCTTGCGGGGCACAAACCGATGCAACTATGAGTCGGGGAGTTGAGACAGGGTTGCAAATGGCTTCGACAATAAGGTGAAAGCTTATTCGGGGCTATGATGTGAATGGATATCGTTTTCACACAAGAACCTATGAGCAAGATAGGCCCCATCGAAAAACCACAAACAATGGAGTTTGTACTCCCCGCAGACGATGGCCTCGAGTATCATGGCATAATTGAAGATATCTATGAACTTTCATTTTATGGTTCAAAACCTCTTCGTCTCGTTATGTTTAAATGTCACTTTGGTTCAATCCTAGACGGACGAAAACGGAGCCCCAATATTGGTCTAGTCGAGATTCGACATGATTCCGCTATCTATCAAGGAAAAGATGTGTTCATTGTGGCGGTCGGGCCGTGCAAGTTTATTATTTGACATACGCATGCCAAGGCAACAAGGCTCTTGAGGGTTGGTCTATTGTGCACCGTATCGCCACATGGTAGATGCCCCGTCCCAAATGATGAAGATTACAACTTCAACCCAAACACATATGATGGAGAGTTCTATCAAGAAGATGGGCTGCAAAGGGAGGTTGGTGATAGATTTAACCGAGGCAATCGAAATGGAAGTAGACAACGAGGGAGAAGGAGATGAGGTGCAAAATGCCAACGACATAGAAATGCTTGAGCGATTACATTTAGACGATGACGATGAAGCCAACAATGAACCTTCAGACATAGCAATGCTTTATTTGGACAATTTTGATAGTGATGACGAGACATATGATCCAGATAAACCCAATAACGATGATTACTTCTAATACATGTAATACGATACTTCTTTGTAATCATGTTTTGTTTATTTACTTAGTATCTATTTCTAATACATGTAATAATATCTTTTATGTTTTTTTTCTATTGCAGGTGATTGAACAAAGATGGCGGGCGGCAAGTGGGGGCCAAGGAACGTGAACTCGAGGTACCGGAGGGCACGTGAAGAAAGCCCACGCCGATGCCGATGCGGAGATGGGTCGTCGGACGGTAGGAGGCGAGAGAGCCGAGAGCAGCGGTAGCGGCAGCGGCGGGCAGGGGCCGACCACCTCGCCGTGCAGCCGTGCCTTGCCGGACGACGAGGACGAGGGACGAAAAAGTTCGAGGGGACGGACGACGAGGACGAAGCGTGTTCGGGGGACGGACGACGAGGGACGAGGCACGGGGGGTGGCGAGGCCGGAGGTAGTTCCACTGCCGCCTGCCGGGCCACGCCCTACTTGGCGGGTCCCTCAAAACTCCCTGCGCCTCCGCTTCCTCCCCTACGCCCTGTGATCCGCCCCCTGGGGACAGTAACTAAATTTAGATTTTATCACGCCTACTTCCTATAACCCGTTGGAAATTGTCAAAGAAACTAGTAATGTTTGTTAATGTCTTGTGCAGAACCGGAGGAGGTTGTGTCGCCTGGTGACTCACGCAACCCCAACCATATCATGGGACTTGTGTGTAGACACTATTACCCCGGCATTGTCACGCACAAGGGGATTGAGGGGCCGGCCAAAACGTGGGACCACTACAAATCCGCCCCGACGCAGATTATGGAGACAAGGTGAGCGGGTCGGGGAGAGAGTTCTGGGTAAGTCTCGTAGACACAACTTTGATCAATACATCGCATTCATTTGACAGATTTTTAACATAATGAATCAATACATTGTGTTTGTTTGCAGAAATTTTTCAAGTGTGAAGACGGACATGAGGAGAGGGCGGAGAAGAACTTGGTGAAAAGTGCTAGGAACCGCATCACCGACATGCACTACGAGGAGCGCCTCGGTTGCATCGTCAAGTACTACGCCAAGCGACTTGGTCGAAAAATCAACAAGACACGGGCAAGACAAATTGTCTCGACCGTGGAACAGTTCATTGAGGTACATGAAGAAGCTAAATACTTTGTCACTAAGTAGCTTTAATTTATTCGCCTTATATCTCGAATTCTTTGTGACATGTAGATGATTCCTTGGTGGTGTGAGTCGTGCGCCGACCGTTGGGAGATGATTGTTGCCGGGTGGTTCACGAGAGGAGTATACCCAGAGCACGAATCCCACCGGGATCGGGCCTTGCAAAGCGCGAGGCCCCACACCACCACCAAGGCGACCGCGGCCTCAACGCGCATACAAGCAAGCATGGGTATGTGAATTCATTTATAGTATTCTCGACACTCCATTTTGCATGTTTCTTCTAATCATCTTGTTGTCTTTCTCGCGGTCGGCGTCGCATAGTGGCGAGTCTGTGTCCACATTCATGGCGTATGGACTTGCCCGCAAGGGAAAGAGCGACTTCTAGTGCCACCTTCACCCGACGACCCTTTGAGTCGTATGCAAAGAATCCGGCGCCTACAACCGCATCAGCTCCTACGCCTCGGAGGCAAGGTCGGGTCCAGGGGGGCCGACTGGGATCCGAGCACCGACGACATAGATGGGTCGATTGTCATGAGGATCGGACAAGGCAAGAAGCATGGGCGGTGCGGCTTGGTGATGGCACCCTCGACACCGGCTCTGTTCCAAGCCTCTCCCGGATCCGGGCACAGACCCCGACCGGAGGCCCGGCCATACGCCAACGGCCGTCCCCTTCACAAAGGCCGGTCGATGCACTCCGTGTTTGTCCCGTTTAACTCTTCGTACAATTATCCATGCATGACTTAGTTGCCTATGAATCACAAACGTATGGGTTGAAATGTTGCAGGCCGAGAACGAGAGGTTGGCTCAAGAGGTGCGAGACCTAGCGGCAAGGACCGAGCAGGCCGAAAGGAACGCAGCAGCCGAGCGGGTCGAAAGGGAAAGGCAGGCCAAGCGCTTGGCGGAGATTACGGCGCACACTGCACAACATTGGCCACGCCACCGTGTAGAAGCGCCGCGGTTTCACTCCACCGCCGCAAGTCTTCGCTAGCCCGGTGAGTTTGAAACCAAATTGCTTCGATTCGTGATTTCATTAGATGACCGCTCTAACACATGCAATCTCTTGTTCTTTATGCAGCCTCTGTCGGCGGGTTCGAATAACCCATCTCAGCAGACAAAGGCGACGGCGCTTTTACCTTCACCCGGCACTCGCCCCGTTCTAGTTTGTTTATCTTTTTCACTACTTGATGGACATGTGATGGACTGTGAACGATTGTCGACTTGTGAAGATGGATATTGGACCTATTATGTTTGTGTCGTCGTGTATGTGAGATAATTGTGTGCTCGTGATGTGATACATGTGGATTTGAGTTTGTGATGAGATAGATGCGATATATATGTGCTATATTGTGTTTGTGATGTCGGAGATGTGATATATATCTTTTATGTCTTTGTGTTTGTGATCATAGAACTAAAAATAAAAAATAAACAAAAATAATTTAGATCCTTTGCCGGGTGCCGAATTTCCAAAATTTTGCTTAGGGTGCCGAGGCGAAGGCACCCGGCAAAGAAAAAAATACGAAAAAAATAAATTCTTTCTTGCCGGGAGCTAGGGCAAGAGCACCCGGCAAAGAAATTTTTCAAAAAATTAAAAAATCTTTGCCGAGAGGTGGCCGCCGGCAAAGAAACTCGAAAAAAATTAAATTTGTTTTGCGGGTGCCTCGACATGGCACCCGGCAAAGAATCGATTGACGGACGGCGCCGTTATGGTAACTTTTCTTTGCGGGTGCCCGGGCGAGGCTCCCCCCGCAAAGCATTTGCCGGAGGCCCGACAAAAAGCACCGGCAAAGACTTCTTTGCCGGGTCGTTTTTTGCCGGAGGGTCTTTGCCGGGTGCTGCTCCCCCGCAAAGGCTTTGCCCGTGTTTGCGGGGGCTTTGCCGGGAGTTTTTTGCTCCCCGCAAAGCGCCTGAATCCTGTAGTGTCGCCATCCCTTTAATTACTTTGCCGTGGAATATTTATCCCATTTATTTACTCCTGGTATATCGGAAACTCCAGATGTGCTGCTGTTAGCCTGCAGTAACGATGCAATTTCATATCTCTGAGCACTCACTCTGTGTCCCTTTGCAGGCAATTGCAGCTTCAGCTAGCAGTAACATCGATCCACTGCTGGTTGCGCGGCCAATTTGAGAAGAGAAATGAAATCCTTGGATTTGGAGGTGCAGGTGGTAGAGTCATCATTTGTAGCTCCGAGCGAGCCGACGCCGATGAAGGGGCTCTGGCTCTCTTCCTTGGACCTCGTGCACACGGCCGGCCCGGGGGCGGGCGAGCGGGGCGGCCGCCCTGGGCCCCCAACCCAAGGGCCCACCCTATGTATTTGATATATTATATACCAATCAAAAAAATCAAGGCCCAGCAGCATTGCTAGCGTCCCAAGGGCGCAGTTGGCGTCTGCAAGACTGCGACCGCGAGAAGCTGTCCCCACCCGGCGAGTTCACGGGATCCGACATGAACACACCTATGCAACACAAAACGCGATTCACCGAGACTTGGGCCTTGTTTAGATTGGCTTCCAACTTCCAAGTTTTTACACTCTCTCCATCACATCAATTTGTATCCACATGTAAAGAGTATTAAATATAAATAAAAAAAAAAAACTAATTATATAGTTGGGTTGTAAATCACGAGATGAATCTTTTGAGCCTAGTTGGGTCACGATTGGACAATATTTGCCACAAACAAACGAGGTGCTTCTGAGGACTTTACAATCTCTCCTCTCATAAATTTGTTGCCGCATATAAAGAGTATTAAATATAAATAAAAAAAATAACTAATTACATAGTTTTGTTATAAATCACGAGACGAATCTTTTGAGCCTAATTGGGCCATGATTGGACAATATTTACCAAATAAAAACGAAGTGCTACAGGAACCGTCCAAATAATTCCACACCTATCTAAACAAGGCCTTGACGCAAGTAGTAAGCTTCTGCAGTTCATCTCCGTTTGAGTACGATCTAGCTAGGTATGCAGACAAAGTCCACAAAACCTCGATGCCAGTGCCGGCAATTTAATCAGAATAGGTTTGCATATCCTCTGTTGGCCTACTCTATGCTCTGAATTGAACGTGATTATATATTTATATTGATTGAGTTTGACTGACAGGAGTGCCCTCACCGCTATAGCACTGGAACATAATGCGTAATCGCTGATTCTTTGCTCGTGTTCAATTAAAATTAGAATGCAACCATACAAAAAATTGATTTAATTTCATATTTAAGTGAAAGTGAATTATTGGATTTGTGCTAGTTTTTTGAGCTTATTAGTTCTCTAAATTTTAACAGTATCGTCATCAAGAAAGTAAAGCTTCTGGCAGTGAGAAAAAAAAAAAAACATGAGTAGTTGATACAATCACAGAAAGACTATCCATAAGTTCTTAAGACAATTTATATGCATGAATCGTTTCGTATAAATATTGTTTTTTGCATATAAAATTTATGTGTTTATGAGTAACATTGCATATGTACTTTTACATATAAGTATCATCGCTATCATGTATCAAAAGGGCCCCCAGATTTTGGTTTCGCCCCGGGCCCCAAAAATCTCAGGGCCGGCGCTGCTCGTGCAGGCCAACAAAGGCCACACTCCAACGATCTACCTGTACAGCTGCAACAGCTCCAACGACGATGGTGCTGCTACGGCTGATTTCTTCGACGTGGCCAGGCTCAAGGAGGCTATGGCCAAGGCCTTGGTGGCCTTCTACCCCCTCGCCGGTCGCCTCGGCGTCAACGACGACGACGGTAGGATGGAGATCAGCTGTAACGGCGAAGGTGCACTCTTTGTTGTCGATCAGGATGATGATCTCAGTGTCGATGACGTTAAGAAATTCAAGCCATCGCCTGAGCTGAGGAGGCTGTTTGTTCCACGCATCGAGCCATCGTCCATCATCTTGGCCATACAGGTCCACTACTTTGTCTCTGCTGCTTCCATGCTTTTTAATATTTTTTTTCAACTTTCGACTTACACGGGGTAGTATGTTGAAGTAGATAAATTAGTTCCTTTTAATTTGTTGGTTTCAAAGACGATTTTCTATTTTATAAAAATAATAAGCAGTTAGTTTGCTATCTAAAATTCAAAAGAATATTTTAATTAGAAAATATGAAACTAGTATGTATCTCTTTTTTTGCTAAAATAATTATTATTACTAAAACTGATCTATTTATGCTCCTATTAATTGTTCTAATTTAATGCTTGTAGTCGTGTTTATTATTTATTTAAAACAAATAAGAGGCAAACAACTTTAAATAAACCACTGATAGATCCTACATAACATTTTTAGCAGAAAACTAGTACTATTTTTAAGTTTCTCCAATTTCAAATAAATTAATTAATTATATACTTTTAGAGATCAAATCGTATTTTTTTTTATGTTTAGAAAATAGAAAACCATCTAAAGTATATACTATACTCCTATATCAACTAGGTGAATACCCCGCGCGTTGCCGCGAAAATTGTTGATGATTTGGAATAAAATTACTTATACAAAGAGATAAATAATTATAAGTGAAGATTAAAAGATAACGTGGCATACTGATGTGGACAACTAAATACATGATGTGTCTTGATCATAATTGCAAATGCTAGTTGAATATAAATGTATCTAATAGTAGGCTGATGAGGTGGATAGCTTGCATATTGAGAGAAATAGCTAATGGAGGTTTAACTTTATAAGAGTTTAAGATTGGCGTGCTAATGATGGCAGGTGACTTTCTTGAAGTATGGAGGAGTGGCGTTAGGAACAGCTATCCACCACGCCGCTGTAGATGCTTCAAGTGCGTTCCACTTTTTTCAGACATGGTCGGCCTTCTCCAAGCATGGTGACCATGCCGCCGTGGAGCTCCCATGCCACGACCGCACCCTACTCCACGCACGGTCCCCACCTACAGTTCACCCCAACGCACTCTTGACACCCTAAGCTCATCTTCTCTGACCCGGAGGGGCCTCTTGCCTTTGAAGTCTTCACCATTTCCAGGGATCAGGTCGCCTCCTTGAAGCACCTCTGCGGCAGTGGCACGACGAGCACCTTCTGCGCCGTAAGCGCTCTCATCTGGCAGTGCATGTGCATCGCGCGCCGGCTTCCACCGGATTCTGAAGCGCGCATGGTGTTCCCGGCCGACCTCCGGCGCCGAATCAGGCCGCCCCTCCCGAGCCACTACTTCGGCAACGCAGTGTTCAGGCTATGCGTCACCGGCGCGGCGGGGGATATTGGCAGCGCTGGGATCCGTCGCCGCCCGCATCAAGGGCGCCATCGAGCGGATGGACGACGAGCTGGTGCGGTCCGCGATTGACTACTTTGAGATGGCCGAGGTGGACGAGAGACGGGCTTTGAGAGGCACCCTGCCACGGACGGACCTGCATGTTACCAGCTGGTTCGGCAGGCCACAGTACGATGCGGATTTTGGGTGGGGAAAGCCGCAGTTAATGTCGCGGGCGGAGTCCGTCCGCGGCGGCTATGTGTACTTGATGTTGATGAACGATGAGGGGGCAACGGACGACGGTGGCAGCAGCGGCTACGTCCGCGTGCTCGTGTGCATGGAGGCTGTATATAATTATAAAGGAGCTAGGGCGGCTGCTTTATGCGAAGCTCTAGCAAGCTGCTAGCTAGTACTTACTGAGTACTAATAATAAGGTTTTCTAATTCTAATATAATAATATAACGAGGAGTTTGTAACTACGCTTAATAAGGGGAACCCGTGGTTCCCTCCCGTTTAATTATTAAAGCCGTCTCTAGAAATTTTCACTCGCAATCTGTACAACTAATTATTTTTTAGTTTATATTTAATACTTTATGTCTAAACATTTGATGTGACAGATAATTTTTTTTTTCTCAATCACGCAAAAAACTTGCGCGTATTTATATTAAGGCAGGGAAAAAGTTAGTTACAATGCTGGTGCACACGAGATTTGAAAATGAAGCCCACACCCTCTCTAAACTCAATGATGGACTACTCGCTGAAGTAATCGACCCAAGCTCTTGGCGCCCGCCTGCACCCACAGATCGGTCTGAAGCTTGATGACTGCTTTGATCGCCGGTACGCTTGATGCTGCGCCGCGGAAGCAACGAGCGTTCCGCTCCTTCCACACTTCCCACGCGATGAGCGCGAAGAGCGAGTCGGCTCCCTTGGCGTGGGACGTCCAGAACGTCCGCCAGGAGTCCCACCACTCGAGGATGGCTCCGGTTGGCTGGTCCAGAATGGTGACGCCAAGCAGCGCGGCGGCCTCGAACCATAGCTGCCTGGTGTATGAGCACTGGACGACAATGTGGTCCATCGTCTCCGGTTCCTGTTCGCAGAGGAAACAATTGTCATGAGTGTCGAGGTCGTGTCTCTGTCGCCTATCCGCAGTCAACTACCGGTGTCGAATGGAGAGCCACAGGAATAGCCTGATGCGCAGCGGCGCCCATGTCTCCCACACCCTGACGCAGCCTGGGATCGGGTGTGAGCCGCTGTGCAAGGTTTGGTACGCCGAGCCCACGGAGAAGCTCCCGTCAGACGACCAGCGCCAGATGAAGGAGACAAGGAGAGGGAAAAAAAAGGAGAGCAGGAGCAGCACCATGAGGTCGCGGAGACGCGGAGTCAAGTCTCCCCACTCCCACTGGGGCCGCCCTGCCGAGTGCCGACACGGCTCCCCCGTAACGCCGCTCCCTTTCGGCACCACCCCCGACGAGCGACGAGCCATTGGCGATGTCGCATCTTGGGGATTGAACGATGTCGCATCTTGCATGCAAGATAATGAGATACCACGATAATGTTTCGGTGGAAATTTTCAATCTTTGTGCGGCCTATACATTGAGGGATCGAACTATATTATATGAATATAATATGCAATACATGCAACTAACACCATGCTAATATAATGCTTCGCTAAAAATTTCGCATCTCTAGATTAAGGCGTCTACAGAAATCAAACCGTCAGAACATGCTACGGTCAAGAAAAAGGAAGAATAGCGTACCTCCTCTATGAAATTCGTACCCCATGCTACGGCCAAGAAAAAGAAAGAATAGCAAGATTGTGTCTTTCAGTCGCGCGGTCAAAGGTCGCCGCGTCAACTCTTTCGGGCGCTGGTCTTCAGTTCACAATGATCACCAGTCAAAAAAAAATGTGGTCGCCAATCATCGCCGCGTCCTTGACATGTTCGCATCCTGTATCCCCACCGGATATCGCCTTCCTTCTTTAATATAATATGCATGTCGGCGTAACAACTGGATACACACCACCAAGCAGTTTCTACTCGCCCGATCCGTGCGGATGCTCACTTCTCACTCAATGGCACTGCGCTTACCGAGCTTGCTCCTCCTCCTGCTGCTATCCTGTTCGGTCACCATCTCGGCACTCACCGCCGCCGCAGAAGGCGACGACGAGGAGGCCTCGCTGCTGGCCTTCAAGGCAGCGGCGATCAGCGGCGGGTACGGCGACCCACTTGCTTCGTGGAACCGCACCACCACCGGTGGGTACTGCAGCTGGGAGAGGGTCAGGTGTCGGGGCAAGGGCACACATCGCCAAGTGGTGGCGTTGAGCCTCCCGTCCTATCCGCTCACCGGCATCATCTCGCCCGCCGTTGGAAACTTATCATCCTTGAGGATTCTCAACCTAAGCTCTAATGGGTTCACCGGGAACATCCCCGCGAGCCTTGGTCGTCTGCGCCATCTCCATACCCTCGACTTGAGCTACAATTCCTTCTCCGGCTTACTCCCCGCCAACTTGAGTTCTTGCTCTAGTCTAATGGACATGGTCATCGGCTTCAACAATCTCAGCGGGAACGTGCCCCCTTGGCTTGGTGACAAGCTCAAGCACCTCCAGCTTCTCGACCTACAGAACAACAGCCTTACTGGAGTGATCCCGGCGTCGTTGTCCAATTTGACATCATTGAGAATTCTGGACCTCGCAGGCAACCAGCTCGAGGGCACTATCCCAGCCAGCGTTGGCGTCCTCAAGCACATCTGGTATCTTAATCTTGGTTTCAACAACCTCTCTGGTGTGCCCCCAACATCCCTTTACAATCTGTCTACACTAGAAATGTTGCAGATTCAGTTTAACATGCTCAGTGGCAGCATTCCTACTGATATCGGCAACAGGTTTCCCAGAATGCGAGCCCTCTGTCTTTTTGCAAACCAGTTCACCGGGACCATCCCTGCTTCACTCACCAACCTCACATCGCTCCAGGAACTCCACATCGCACATAATATGCTTAGTGGATATGTGCCTCCCACGATTGGGAGACTACGAGCTCTGCAAAAGCTATTATTGTTCAACAACACGCTACTAGAAGCTAGCAACCTGGAGGGGTGGGAATTTGTCACTTCTTTGTCAAACTGCAGCCAGCTCAAGAAATTAGATATCAGTGGCAACGCCGCTTTCACTGGGCACCTACCAAGTTCACTAGTGAATCTCTCAACAACCCTGCGATTCCTCGACATTAGCGCTTCTGGGATTTGGGGAAGCATACCTTCAGCTATCGGCAATCTGGTGGGCCTTGAATTCCTTGGTTGCAATGATGCCTCCATATCCGGAGTAATTCCAGATAGCATCGGCAAGCTAGCAAACTTGACTGATATTTATCTGTACAATACTAACTTGTCTGGCCAAATACCTTCATCTATCGGAAATCTCTCAAAGTTAGCCATCCTTAGTGCATTCAGTACCAATCTAGAGGGGCCAATTCCCCCCAGCGTAGGGAAGTTGAAGAGTTTATTTGCCCTTATGTTGTCAGGGAACCACCTGAATGGTTCGATTCCGAGAGAGATTTTTGAACTTCCTTTCATTTACTTACACTTGTCATACAATTCACTATCAGGACCTCTCCACTCTGAAGTTGGTAGCTTAGTGAACCTTAATGAACTGGTTCTATCAGGAAACCAATTATCTGGAGAGATACCAGAAAGTATCGAGAAGTGCAGCGAGCTTCAAGTACTTTGGTTGGACGATAACTCATTTAACGGAAGCATACCCCAACATCTAAACAAGGGTCTAGTTACACTCAACCTGTCAATGAATGAGTTGTCTGGTACTATTCCTACTGCCATAGGAAGTATCAGTGGGCTAGAGGAATTGTGTTTGGCACAGAACAATTTGTCAGGACCAATCCCTACAGCTCTGCAAAATTTGACATCATTGTCAAAGTTGGATTTGTCTTTCAACAATCTGCAAGGGGAAGTGCCAAAAGAAGGGATTTTTAGAAATTTGGCTAACCTGTCAATAACCGGAAATACCAAGCTCTGTGGAGGAGTACCCCAGCTTCATTTAGTTCCATGCAAGACAGATTCTGTGAAAAAGAAGAGAAGAGGGAAATTGAAGTTTCTTAAAATAGCACTATCAACAACCTTTGCAGTCTTCTTATTAGCTATTTGTATTGCACTAGTTCACTTTATCAACAGGAAGCAAACACGAAAGCAGAAGGGCGCACTCGAACCACCAATGGTTGAGGAACAGTATGGAAGGGTGTCTTATCATGCATTATCAAATGGAACCAATGGATTCTCAGAAGCTAATTTGCTTGGTAAAGGGAGCTTTGGGGACGATCTATAAATGTGTTTTTCAAGATGAGGGAACTGCTGTAGCAATAAAGGTTTTTGACCTCCAACAATCGGGCTCTACTAAAAGTTTTGTAGCTGAATGTGAGGCACTGAGAACAAGTGCGCCACCGCTGCCTCATGAAGATCATCACATGCTGCTCAAGCATCAATGAACAAGGTCGAATTCAAGGCACTGGTTTTTGAGTTCATGCCAAATGGTAGCTTGAATCGTTGGCTCCATATAGAATCGACAAGCCCACTGAACAATACTCTCAAATTTGAACAAAGGCTAGATATCGCTGTTGATATCATGGATGCATTGGACTATCTTCATAATCATTGCCAGCCACCAATCATCCACTGTGATCTCAAACCAAGCAACATCCTTCTTGCAGAAGACATGAGTGCTCGAGTTGGAGATTTTGGCATATCTAGAATCATTTCAGAAAGTGAAAGTATAATTCTGCAAAATTCCAATAGCACAATTGGCATAAGAGGTTCCATTGGCTATGTTGCTCCCGGTAAATGCTATGTCTTTTATGTTTCTTCTTTATTCCAAATCCTTTCCTTTTTATTTTGCACAATAACAGAGTATGGTGAAGGTTCTTCCATCACAACTTTTGGTGATGTTTATAGCCTCGGCATATTGCTGCTCGAGATTTTTACAGGGAAGAGCCCAACAGATGATATGTTTAGAGGTTCAATGGATCTACATAAGTTTTCAGAGGATGCTCTTCCAGATAAAATCTGGGAGATAGCCGATACGACAATGTGGCTGCACACTAGCACCTATGACAGCAGTACAAGAAACAAAATTGAGAAATGTTTGGTTCAAGTCATTGCTCTTGGGGTATCTTGCTCGAGAAAACAACCTAGAGAGAGGACACTGATACATGATGCGGTTAATAAGATGCATGCTATCAGAGATTCATACCTCAAGTTTGCTAAACATCTTGTGGTGGAAGATGGAGCAGGAATATGATTCTGCAGTAATTTTCAAATAACAGTGAATAAGTAGAATTGAAAATGGACAATCTGTTTATGATACTTTGACTCTATTATTCCATCATTAAAATATTTGAAGGTGGTCACTTACATTAAATTAATGCAGATATGTATGATGCTTCGATTCTATTATTCTGTCCTTAGACATCTGGATTTTTTAAGTTCAGATTTATGCAAGTAGATTGGTTATGTGAAATACAAGGAACAGCACATAAATCAATGAGAACTGTTTGTTCCCCTGTAGTTTGTTCGGTGGTACAACTTAACACAAAATCAGTTATTTTGCACATCTCATTAGTGTAGGGGCGCTCTGAGATCTAGACAATTGGGAAGGTGCATGGGCATGTTTGTTTGGTATGTTCACATTCTCTGAGAACATTGAACATTTATTTAAACAATCTCGCTGTGTGTGGAGTCAAAGAATGTCATTATGAAGAGTAGATCAAGGATTTTGTTTCTTTTATTTGAGGATTTATGCCTTCAGACTTGTCATGTCCTGCTCAAAACATACCCAAGGACCGAATGTTGGTGTGAGATGCATGACGACAGAAGTTCATACCTCATGTTTCCCTGTTAGCTATAGAAGACGCCAACAGCAGACATTTGCAAGATCAATAATCACAACTGAAGGTAGATTAGAAAATGTTGCTACCTGAAATAACAGAAGAAATATATGCTGTCAGAATTGAAGATTGTCCCTCTTTGGATCTGTATTTTTTTCTGAGTGAAAAGTGGAAAAACGCATGCAAATTTACCTCCTTAAGACATTAGTAAATGTTTGAACCACCACAGCAGTGGGCATATATCATTATTCATTCACTTTACTCTACATCCTCATTTCAATCATGTGTCAAAATACGATAAATGACTGCCTTGAAAATTTGGACATATGCATTTCACAAGACAAATGATTCAGAATAACCATCTGGACCAAAGGAACAATGAAGTTCACAGAAATTCGACCAAGCTGGGCTGCTTAAAATATGGCAGTCAGGGTCACAGCAGTTGAAGATGTAGAGATTCAGAAAACATCCGATTGGTTTTTGCTGATTTGCTTGCCGAGCATCCACTTTCATTCACAATTTCACCTGCCGTGCTGTTGGCTGCTGCGTGCTGCTTTTTCGGACAAATAAAATAAAATGAGGCACCACAACCACCAACGGCACTGAAGAGCCACAACAGGTACGAGAGGCCAGAAGGAGGCAGACCAAGAGAACTCGGTGACGATCTTGGTGAGGCACGACGGCGTGCTTGGCGAGCTTGGCGAGGTCGCTGGGGACGACGAGGCGGACGGAGGTCGGGGCACCGCGAATGCGAAAAAGCAACAACCTCCGCGCCGCGGGCAGATTCTCCATGATGAGCCCACTATTGAGGGAGCTCGTGGTGGACAGAGGCACAGAACCTTCAAGCAGATGCAATGTGTCTGCTTCTTCTTCTTCTTCTTCCCCGCTCGATCTTTCTTCACCCCTCATCGGCTCACCGCCGCCCTCGTCGCCATCGGCCGCCGAGATCCAATGTCTCCGCCGCAGCCGCCGCCATGTCGGGCCTCCTCCGTGGGCTTCTTTGACAGCGAGTTTGATCAGTTTTGGGTTCAAAGACTGAAAAACACGGCCCAGGACTGGAAACGCGATTTCATCCGTAGGCATGTTTGTTTGCTTTGTGCACTGTTAAGCCCAAGCCCAACACAAAAGGAGCTAGTTTGCTCGGCCTTTGGCCAAATGCGACGATGTCATCCAGAGAGAGCTCCACGTTGAGATTATTTGACTCGCGTCACTTCCCACGAGCATTCATTCGTTCAGGTATCAGAACCCCAGAAGTAAGCAAATGCCATACCGTAGAAAGATTGAACTGCTAGCCATCGACTGCAATACGGGGGGAAGCGAGAGCTGAGAGCTTGAGACTGACAGCACGGGCTAAGCAATGACTAAGAAAAAACAAAGACGAACGCAAATTAGCGTATGGGCCAGAACTGAATCGGTTAACTTTGTAAGCGTGTAATTGTGTGCGTGCGTTGCGTTGCTGGCGCCGCCTGTGCCTCCTCCTATACGACGAGGCGTGTGCGAGCTGGTAAGAGATCATTAAATTTGGTACCCACACTCTGCTAGATAGCTGACGTACGAGAGTCTTGGCCAGTGTTTTTTTAAATTATATAGTATAACGCGTATAATCATCTCTTAGAATACACGTACAGAACACACATATGTAAATCTTACCCCTATAAGCATCTCCGAAGGACTGAGCCGACAGATCTGGAGATTTCCAAAAAGTCACCACAGGCGCCTCGTTGTCGACGGAAACGTCGCTTACCAGTTAAAGCATAACACCGGTAAATTCTGAAATAATTGCAGAAAAATACGATCGCCCGTGCCAAATCGAGGACTTCAAACCAGGTGGGTAGGTTCCACCACGTGACCTAACCAACTAATCTATGATCAATTCGCTTCTTGATCAGGGTTGGAGGCTAGAAAGCTGCTGCTCCAGACAATCTCGTCGTTGTTAGGATAGTACGAATCCCAATAAGATCGTCTAGTAGCCGAACACTTACATGAGTCATGGCGAGTTCAATTGGAAATCTTTTATGAAAAATGGAATCAAAAAGTTCTTTTAATTTATATTAGATTGAAAAGGTTGCATAATATCAGGTTTAAAAGTTTTTTGATTTTCTTTTTTGAAAAGGATGGTAAGAGTCGGAACTATTTATATAGAGTAGGCGGTTAAGCCCTAAGGGTGGGAGTTAGCCGGCCAGGGTTCGATCTTGATTCCTACAATGGCCTTCAAACAAGGCCGGGTCAAATGGCCTGGAAAAACAAGTCACGAGATCGGCAAAAAAGGCAAACCCATCGCAAGTTGAGGGCTTGAGGCCAATCTCTCCAAGGTCCATTGCAGATGATGCAATTTTCTGTGGCCATCCTCTCAACTACAGGTTGTAGTCTGTCATGCGTATTTTCCTTTGTATCACCGTCCAAGAAAAAAATGCACTCATTTTCTGTGTGTGCCTTTTAAATTAGGCTCGACTTATATCTCATATGTAGGGTTCTTTAAATTGCATTCAGTATGTGGACCGCAGGGGCGGATCTGCCAGGGGGCTGCCGGGGCTCAAGCCCCCCTACCCTAGCTGCTCCAATGGAGCCCCCCTTAGCCCCCATGAATTATTTGCCATTTATAACAGGGAAGGAGAGGTTGAGTGCTCCAATAGGAGGTTGAAGAAGGTTTAAAACTGCTATATCTTAACCTTTGTATGGGATATAATTGAGTTAAATTGGTCCAGCTCTCTTTAACATAGCCCCCTAAATATTTTTTCTAGATCTCTTTAACACCGTCAGCAGTCCATTTCTAGATTCTCGAAACATTCACCTCGGACATCATTTTGGATTCTACTCATTTCTGTTTTCAAATTATAGTCGTTTTGACTTTTTTGATACATCCATTTTGCTATGTATCTAGATATAATAATATGTCTAGATACATAGCAAAAATAGATGAACCAAAAAAAGTCAAAGCGACTTATAATTTGGAACAAAGGGAGTAATCCGTAAGGACACGGATTCATCAACATCACAACATGTATTAGTGTTGTGATAACTTCTCCAAGGAAAAAAAATCAACACATAGTTTAGCAGCTTCTGATGGACTCTCCTGTTTTTCTCTAGTTTATTGAATTAACACAAAGTTTCTTGGTACAAAGTTTTGTAATATAATACTCAAAAATATTTGTTCCTTTGTACATATAGTATTTAAGTACAAATTTTGCAAATCCGTTACTCCCTCTGTCCCAACTTGAAATTCAGTTGGCTTGTCCGTAATCAAGCTTCTTTGTCTGAGCAAGTTTTCTATAAAAAATATTAATATTTTTTGAACAATTAAAAATATTACTCCCTCCATTTCACATTATAAGTCATATCGAGAGTCAAACTTTTTAAGTTTGACCAAAATTATAGAGAGAAACACAAAGATTTATGGCATTAAATAGATATACTATAAAAATATAACTAATAAAGAATTTAATGATACTTAGTTGCTATCATAAATGTTATTATCTTATTATGTAAATTTGGTTAAAGTTAAAAACTTTTGACTCTCCAAGATTCTTGGAATGACTTATAATTTAGGATAGAGGGAGTAATATTTACAGATAAGCTGAACAAAAAACTTTATCGAAACATATTTATCGGGAGCTTAATAATCAAAGTACTTTGATGTTTTAGATGTTGATATATCTTTCCATAAACTTAGTCAAAATTCAATACAACTCATTTAGAACAAAGCTGGAGTGAACTATAATTTCAAAATGGAAATTAAATATGAAGTATATGATTATATTGTATAAAGTATATGATTTGGAATGTAAAATCCTTGTAACCTGTTCAGTTTGTATATATTCCCTTATATGAAAAAAAGAGAAAAAAGGTAGGGGCCCCCTTGTTGTTTTGTCAAAAAAAAAAGGAAGGCGATAGGCTTTATTTTTAAGTTAGAGAAAAAGAGAGGATGACACTTCAGTTGGTGGTAAGGGCACCTACAAACAAGCCAATTTAGTCATTATAGTGATATATCCAAGTAGGATAGACAAGTAGATCAATTGTCCAGCAATCTATATATAACAAACTCTCATTTGTTAATTTAGTGTAGCGCCCACAAGTTAATACTTTTAAATACTCCACTATCACCATCTCTCCCACAGTAAGGCGTAAGGATGAGGATGATACTCCAAATGGATACCTGCAGTTCTTCTCTAGTTCATCTTAAAAAAACTAATTCTATAATTTATTTCTTCATTTTTTTTTTCACTATAGTTCATTCAGTTGAACTAGAGAAGAACCGCGGTATCCATTTAGAGCACCATCCCCATCCTTAGTAAGATGGCCTGACAAATCACGAGACCCATTCAGCATCAAATGGCATGTAGCAAGAGTTGCCAAACCTACTCACTCCGTCCCTAAATATTTATCGCTATTGGCCGGTTTACGTGCTAATAATTTAACTAGATTTATATAAAATATTAGCAACATTTATATTTTTAAATAAATTTATTTAAAAAAGATTCAATGAACTATTTATCTAATTATATTAACTACATATCAGTTAAAAAGAGATGGAGGGAGTAGCGCCCCTACTCCCTCTCTCCTATATACATGGGACATGTTAAAGGCTATTCCCATTGCTAATTTTTTATGCGGTTTCCAAAAGTGAGATATGGATGTTAAATAAAACAAAATCCATAATGTACAGTGTTTCATATATCTAAATATTCAAATGATGCATTGTAGTACGAAATAAAATGCTCTCCGGGGAGTTCCACTTAGTTTCCAACGTGTGTCATGGGTATGCCCCTGTATTCCATGGAATACCCATGATTTTTGCGACAAATACAAAATACATGTATATATTTATAGCATGTTAGGTTGCTGAATGAACTAGTAGCAGCAGCCCACAAAGGCACGAACTCAACGGACAGATATCGCGTCCGTGTATCCTAGTACTCTATCCGTCGCTCGAATCGATCGGAAAGGCAGCGCTGCGCCATGCGGCAGCGGCACGGCATCGCCCGGTCGGCTCACCCCTGGGCCCTTTGGCCCTCGCCCGGTCGGTCACCCACTCGTCCCTCGGCCCCCAAGCAGTCAGGCCTCGACAACCAACGTGGCAGCGCCTTCGCTCGACACCCCTCTGGCGGCGGCGACGGTCAGTAGTCTCTGCAGGAAAAACTCTACTTCCCCTCCCTCAATTTTTCACGAAAGTCTACTTTTTCTCCCTAAACTTTAAAACCGGATAAGCAATCTCCCTTAACTTTTCAAACCATACGCTTTACCTCCCTAAAGTGGTTTTGACGGTGGTTTTTGCTACAGTAACAGTAGTTTTATCTTTTTCTTTTTTATTTATTTAAGCTGAATTTTTGAAAAATTATAGTAAATCACAAAAAATCATAAAATAAAAAATCTAATTTTATTAGACTCCACATAAGTAGATCTACACAGTGAATATATAATATGGTATATTTTTATACAAAGTTTTTGCTAGTATTTTTTTATTTATTATGGCTAAATATTTGAAAAAGCATAGTAAATCATTTAAAAATCATAAAATAGAAAATTCAATTTTTTTGGACTCCACGTGACTAGGTCTACAAAGTGAATATATAATATGATATACTTTAGTTCAACAAAATAATTATAGAAGCTACAATTATGAATTATTTTAATTAATTATAAAAAAGTATAGATCGAAAGTTACAGCAAGAATCTTATACTAAAGTATATCATATTATATGTTCATTTATAGATCTACTCATGTGGAGTCTAAGAAAACTAGATTTTCTATTTTACGATTTTTCTGTGATTTACTATGATTTTTCAAAGGTTCAGCCAAAATAAATAAAAAAGAAAAAAACTAGCTACTAAAGCATACTATATTATATATTCACTATGTATATCTACTCATGTAGAGTCGAACAAAATTAGATTCTTTATTTTATGATTTTTTTGTAATTTATTATGATTTTTCAAAAATTCATTCGAAATAAAAAGAAAAAGACAAAACCACAGTTACTGTAGCAAAACCACCGTCAAAACCGCTCCAGGGAGGTAAAGAGCATGGTTTGAAAAATTAAGGGAGGTTGTTTGTCCGGTTTTGAAGTTCAAGGAGGAAAATTAGACTTTCGTAAAATTTGAGAGAGGAAAAGTAGACTTTTTCCGTCTCTGCAGGCTGCAGCAGAGCAGTAGCACCCCTCGGGCGGTCCGGGCGTCTGGCCGTCCGTCCCCCGCACCTCTCTCAGCTCCGGCCTCCGGTGGTTCGGATGTCCGGCCCTCACCCGCCTTCTCGATATCTCTCTCAGCTCCGGCTTGAAGCTTTCAAAAAAAAAAAAAAAAAAAAAAAAGAACTCCAGCTTGAAGCAACAGCAAGGTGAGCACACAAGACCCCGGATCCTGATTCTTCAGAGTACTGAAGGTTTCGTTTCTATTTGTAACCAGGCGCAATGCCAAGGTTCACTTTGCCTGGTGCCTAGCTTGTTACCAGGTTAAAAAATATTTTACCTAGCAAATTATATACTACTTGAGCTGTGCACCGTTTGTTTTACCCCTTGTTACTATATATGTATTGATTTTTTTTTTTTTCAATATGGAATACCCTATCATGAAATCCTGGCTCCGCCACTGATGTGTGTGAATGAAACAAAACAATCCTCGTGGAGTTTTGTTCAGCTTCTAAGCGTATCTTTAAAAGACGCTTCATATCTTTTTCTAGTTTATTACAGGAATAGAGATTTCAGTCATACCCTCCAACAATTTTTTTGAAATGAATATCTAAATACATATATCCTCTATTTTAGATTTTTCACTAGCTAAAGATGGAGAGCAAGAATAGCTCTCTAGACTACGCATAAAATATAAAAAATATTATTGGATAGTACAAATATAGAAAATGATTTTTAATCAAATGACTCTAAATGATGATTTGGAGTGTAGATTTTAGAAAGACTCTTGGAGATGCTCTATAGCATTATCTCCTATCTCTTTAGAGCATCTCTGGTGGTTTCCAAATAGCAAGTCTAGAAAGAAAATTCAACTGAATATCAAAAAGAGAGATCAAAGAACTAACGACTCTAGAATAAACTCTAGAATAGTTAGTCTAACACAATCTCTCAGAAATAACTCTCTCATACCTTGCATAACCCTTTACTACAGCTATAGTGCTATTTTATTATTTTTAAGTCTCGTCTAGTATTGCAAATTGCCATCATGGATATTCTAATTTCTACCTTATTGAATGATGAGAATGAATTTGCATGCAGGTGACGTAACAGTTACGACACTGCTCATGCGTCAACTACTTGGTCTTCTCATTGTGGTGTGGGAAGTGGTCTGGTCGTGCTCCATTACTAACGACCCAAGGACTAGAATGACTAGGATGGTTTGTGCGCTTCGCCGCCCCTGTCGCTCTGCTGTGCATGCACACACACACAAGAAACAACCTGATGAACTTAAGCAGTACAAATATGTGAAATATATGGAATACTTCCACAAATCATTGAACAAATCACACTTATGGACTACAGAAAGAACTTATGACGGTAGGATAACAATGAAACATATAAATTAAACACATAAATCAGATGGTTACCATGCAAAAAGAGATAAAAGAGAGCACATAATATTAAGCAAGTCACAAGCAGCTAAAATCTTCACTGTTGATAGGAAGTACTACTTGAATTTAGTTTATCAACAACACCGAAATATGAAAACCAGCAAGTGTATATGTAGTAATAGTATCATAAGTAGATACACCAAGGAATAATAAAAAAACATTTATGATAAAATAAAAACATGGGATATGGCTACCGTATCATGGCTTATGAAGTGGTAAGGTGATGAGAACAGAGAAAAATTATATGAAGTTTGTTGAGGCTAGAATTAATTAAAGTTCGGATGGAACTATTTTTAGAAGTTTACGTCCTCGATGCCAAAACTGAAACTAAATTGAGCCTTAATCAATAAATTTGGTCAATCATAAAATTAGTAAGTCAGGGTAATAATTGAATTTGATTATGTGAAGGAGAAACTTCAAAATACGGCATAGTGATTTCAGGGCTGTGACTAGTATGGGTAAAACCAAAAGTTCAAGAAATGATATGATTGCATTTTTTTAATTGTAATATGGGTATAGTGGGAGATAAATTATCGTTTTGTTTCCTGCTGTCCTGTCCTGTCCTGTCCTACATAGAAAGGGGTTGCTACTTCACTCATGAGCAGTCCCGGTGCTTTGATTTGTCATCGACACGCGTCATTAGCCATTTGCATGTAGAGGCACTGACCGCGTGATATGAACGCAAGGGCTGATAGCTCGTCAATCCTCTCGCGGTGGTAGAGTTTAATATATGACGATGTTTGCACCACAACACTAAAGAAAACGGAGAAAATCGAGGCGCCCGGCAGCCATGGTGGTGCGGCGCGCGACCGGGCGTCGGCGGGCTCGCCGGTCCGGGCTTCTCGGGTGCCCGGATCCGGTGTCTAGGTGGCCGGATCCGCCCCCCAACTGACCGGATCGGGGCGGCCCGGGGTGGACGCGGTGGTGGCGGTCGGCGGCCGCCGGCGGTGTCTCTTGCGGCGGCCGGTGGGGGAATTGGTGGGCGACGAAGTCGTGGGCGACGAGATGAACGGCGGCCGAGCCGCCTGGATCTTGCTCTGGCGGACCCGTGACGACCACTTCACCGGTTGCTACTGCGGTTCATCGTGAGGTGGAGGTCGGGGGCGCGGGGCGGTTTCTGGGTCTCGGATTCGGTCTCCTCTGGCCGGAGCTGGGCCATTCTTGACGCCCCACTTCTCTCCGGGCGTCTCTGATGGGGGGTGTCGTGGCCGGCCGCCGGGCTGTCGTCCACGGCAGTTTTTGAATGCTGGCTCCGATCCCCCTACTACCCTTGGTGTGCTTTGTCTGCCGCTGTGGCGGGCGGTGGGCGGGGCAGCAGCTCTCCTCGTGGCCCCCTGCTGGTCTCCGAAGGTGGGGGGGACACAGGCGAAAGCCATGCCGGTCGTCGGCAGGACGACGGCGGCGCCCATGGGTGTCGCCACCTCCTTGGAGGCGTTGTCGGGTATGTCCCCCCTCTCCCAAGCAGTGATAGTAGGGTGACGGCGGCGCCGTGGTGGTGTGGCCCGGCAGCGGCATGCTTGGTTGTGGCGTGGGGCGTCGTGGTGATGTGGTTGCCGATGACCAAGATGGGGCGTCAGCGCCCATGGTGGTGTGGCTGGGGTTCCGGTCTGCTTGGACAGGAGGGCAGAGGTGGTGACGCCGTCGTGGGACAGGGGTAGGGGTGGTGCTGGGGTAGTCGGTGTTTGGTGAGGCTCGTGTCGATGTCCCAATCCGACCGGGCGAGGAGAAGGCCAGCGTGTTGAATGGTATCTCTGAAGCTTCCTGTTGGTGCTCTTGGGGTGCTGAGATTTCGACGGTGGCGAGATGACGGTGAGACTAAGGATTGACTCGGCTGTTCTATGGCACCCCCGACGGCGGAGTAAGCTCGGGACCTCGGAGATCCAAGGAGTAGTTTTTTCAGTGTGGTTCTGCGGTCGATGTCCCAATCCGACTCATTTGAGTGGCAGTAGTCAGTTGTCTTGGAGTTCCGGGATCCGGAGTGGAGTCTCGTCTGTTTGGGGTGTGTGGTACGGCGTGGGACTCTCCTTTGTTTCTGCCAGATTTTAGTCGTGGTTGAGAGATCGGTGACCAGGTGTGCGGCGCTTGGAGTGGAAGGGGCTCTTTGGCCAAGTTGTGGTAGTTGTGTAGATAGTGGAGTAGCTTAGTTAGGTCTTTTTCGACCAAGTGGTTATAGTTGGGTCGTTTTCGACCAAGTGGTTATAGTTGGGTCGTTTTCGACCAAGTTGTCTAGTAGAAGTAGTTTGGTACCTATTTGTGCAATGGAGTAGGGTATCCTCCAAATTGTATGTTTTTTCTGGCCCGGTTTCCAGTCAAAAAACTGGGCTGGCACTTGCTTTTTCTTTTATTCGTTTAATAGAAATTCCGGCAAAGCTTTTGCCGGCCCTTCTAAAAAAAATCCTCACACAAAAAAACGGAAAAAGAACTGATCGGAATATGTTCGTAACGACTCTTTTGGTCCGTCAAAGGCGCACATACACACACTAAAAGAAATCAAGTCGTTATTTAGTCGTCGCTACTAGTGCGCGTAATCAGTGTTGCGTGCAATTATATTATATATTGTGATTATTTAAGCCAGCGTCATGATCACGCAGAGCGCAGCAGCAGTGCATAGAAGTGTTTGGTGGTTCGGTGGTGTCTTGACCACCATCAAGCACCAGCACAGCTCAATTAAGGACGTACTTAACTGAATAACTGGACATTAGAGACGTCAGAGGTTGGTTGAGCAAAGTGTCAAGGAGTATGTCATATAAAGTTGCTTGACGGCAAACCGGCCAGGCTCATTCAGTGACGGTGTATTTCCTGCTCACACTGACGCATCATTAGAGACAGACATTACAGCATTCGCAGTATAAATAGCACCATCACCAAGCAGTGTCTCCTCAGCAAACAACAAACTATTAGTGCTGTCTGTCGATCAGAGTCACAGCATATCCAACATGGGTGGCATGGCGCTGCGCTCACCGAGTCTGCTGCTGCTGCCGCTATCCTCCTTGGTCACCGTCTCCGCACTCAGTGCCATAGAAAGTGACGAGGAGGCCGCACTGCTGGTCTTCAAGGCCGCTGCGATCAGCGGTGGGTACGGCGACCCGCTTGCTTCGTGGAACCGCAGTACCACCGGTGGGTACTGCAGCTGGGAGGGGGTCAGGTGCCGAGGCAAGCACCAGCGAGTAGTGACACTCAGCCTACCCTCCCGAGCGTTCATTGGAGTCCTCTCGCCTGCCATTGGCAACCTATCATCCTTGAGAACTCTCAACCTGAGCTCGAATGGGTTCAGCGGGAACATCCCCGCGAGCCTCGGTCGTTTGCACCATCTGCAGACCATCGACTTGAGCCGCAATGCCTTCTCTGGCCTGCTCCCCGCCAACTTGAGCTCTTGCACCAGTCTAATAGAGATACTCCTTGATTTTAACAACCTCAGCGGGAACATGCCCTCTAAGCTTGGCGACAACCTCAAGCAGCTCGAGGTGCTCCACCTGCGAAGCAACCGCTTCACTGGAAGGATCCCTGCATCGCTAGCTAACTTTTCATCGTTGATTTATCTAAACCTTGCATTCAACCAGTTCAAGGGTACTATCCCTACCAACATTGGTGTCCTCAAGAACCTCAATTTTCTTGCGCTTGCCTTCAACAACCTCTCTGGCGAGCCCCCGATATCCCTTTACAACTTGTCTTCCTTGGAAAAGTTGCAGATTCAGTGTGTGGCAGAACCTTCTAAATTACATGGCCCACAAGCACCTGACATTGTCCCTAAGACCTCTGTCAGCCATACTTGCGTACCACATAACTTAAAAGAGTTACGTCGGGTGGATCCCCGATAAACCACGATTTCTCCAGGATCGATACTTACGAGAGACATCACAAGATATTACAACAGTTTTCATACAAAATACCAGAGTAGCGGAAGACTTACAATAACTTAATTTACAAAACTTTTGTCAAACTTATATAAACCAGAGTAGCATTATTACAAAATAGCGGAAGTATCATTACGTAACCTTATTACAATCACACAACGAAAGCGCCCTGCCCATGGGCCACACAATCTATTCCTCAGCAGACTCTTCCTCGATCACCGTCATGCAACAAGGGCCGTAGCACACTTGTTCACACGGTTCACCTGCAACAGGGGTTGAACAAACCCTGAGTACAAAAAGTACTCCGCAAGACTTACCCGACCAAAAAATTGGGGAGAAGACTCAGGAATGCTGGCTAATAGGAATCAAGGTAAGGCTTTAGCAAGATCAAATGACACTTTTGCAAAAGAGACTAAGCCAGTCCTTACTTTACTACATCAATCACTTGTCAACCATGTATCGGATTCAAAACTTTCCATCATCAACTTCCATGGTTACTACGATGCCGGTGCTTGGATCACGGCTCCCATATCGTGGAGCACCACGACGATTCGAATCGCTTATATACCCAGCTGGGGCTTCCTAGCCACACGATGTATGCAGGACCGAACATCTTACATACATCAACTCACGCTTGCATTTCTCCAGACCAGAACGGGTCCTAGCCACGAGGTACAGTACACCATCTCCCTACGCCGCGGTCCCCTTCCACGGTGGCCCGTAGGATGGGTACACGCCACGCTCGTCCCGGTTATCCGTTCTCGTCGAAGATAGTACAAGGGAGCTTACCGCTATTAGCATGCGACTAGTACTATCCAATAACCTCATGATCCCAGGGCCAGAGCAACGGACGGTGCTTAACCGACTCACAAGTGGGCGACACTACACCAGGGGCACTAGCCCCTCCTGGTGCAAGTCACTCCACCCGGTCTCAATTTACTCATCATCATGCTCTTGTTGCGTACCCTTGACCCGATCAAAGTGAAGGGATACCAACAAGTAACATCAGGTTTTCGTAAATGCCCTCAACGGGGATATTGTTATCACCTTTCGAAAACAATTTATCAAAACCTACACTAATAGCAAGGCTAGGCGCAACTAAGCATTTCGAAATTAAAACAGGTATCCAGGGTAATGTAACAAGGTACAGTAAATGCATCAAAGTAGGATAGCACACAACTCCTACACCTAATGCATTATATCATCACATGAAATCATAAAAACTTTTCGAAATACAAGGATGGGTTTGGATGCATCCGGGGCTTGCCTTGGGGCTCGACGAAGTTAGTAGTAGCGATGACACTGTTGAGATCAGGACCAACCTCTTCACGCCGAACACCTTCTTCAGACGGCACGGCTACACGATTGAGATGCATGATCACAATGCAGTAATAACGACATGCGATAATGATGCAACGATTGTTAACCTATCTTGAGTACAACTTTCCTTCACGGTATAGTTGTACTAAGAAGGTATAACTAAGCGTCGACGACGACGGACTAACGATACGCAATCAACATGAAATGCCGAAGGTCATTAGGGTTAATGACCTAGGATCATCACTCAATCCCAAAATCAAGCAACCCTAATGGTGATTAGAGTGATTACTAATTTATTAACCATTTTTACAGTCGTTGAAAGCCGCTAATTAACTTACTAATTGGAGATCAATTAAAGATTAATTAAACCCCTAATTAATCAATAAATTAACTAATTAAACATTAATTTAAACAAGGTATTACTTAGGCATAATACAAAAATTAGTCAAAACATGATCAAACTTCATAATTAAGATCATCATCATCTAATTAACACACAAAACAAATTTCATAATTTTTGGACTTATATTTTAATTACTAAAAATCATGGAAGTGGCATTTATTAATTAAAAGAGCAATTTAAAGCATAATTAAATTTTATTGTAAAAACAGAGTTAGTATTTTTCCTTGACAGATTAAAGCATAAGGAACTCAGAACATATTTTTGCATATTTTTAGGTGCCAAAAATAAATTTATAGCAAAAAGATGAAAAGCAAGAAAAGAAATTGTTTTAGAAAAAGAAAAACACTTCTTCATCTCTCTGGGCTCACTGTGCGGCCTGCCTGGCTCCGCCGCAGTGCCGGCCCGGTCCACGAGCGTGGCCTGCTTTCTCCAGCCTTGCCTGTAGCCTTGGCCCCGGCCCAACTAGGCTCGCCGCGCGCCTCCCTCTCTCTGCTCGGCCGACAAAGGCGGCCCCCCACGTGGCAGCCTCTCCCTCCCTCTCTTCTTCACCATTCAACCGAACGGCAGCGGCGGCCGGCCGGCTAGCACGCCGTCGGCGAGGACCTGGCCGACGCCGCGGGCATCGCCAGCCTCCTCTCTTCCACGGCGGGCACGGCAAGCACCGCATGACTCCAATTGATGGCCGTAACGGTAGGAATGGCAACAAGGGCGGCTCGGCATCACACGGTGGTGGCGGCGCGGACGGCGAGATGCCGCTGCAGGGGCATGATAGGTAGTGGCAACGCTTTAGGATGGTCGGGGGGCTCACCTTGACTTGCTTTGTGCTAGGCTGGTGGGAGTGGAGTCGATGCGGAGGGACCCGGCCGCGAGGGAACGGCTTGCGGCGGCGTTCCCACCGGCCGCGAGGAAGAAGGTGATGGCGTGGCCAATTCCGACGTCCTCGGACCGTGTTTGGTGGCTTGGTAAAGAGGCAAAGGAGCAACGGAGGCGTGTGCGAGATGAAGAACACAGCGGTGGTGCAGAGACCGCGAATTTGGCCGGCGGACAGGGAGATCGACGGCGGCGGAAGGAAAGAAAAAAAAAAGGTTTTGGCCGGGGGTTTTATAGCTCGATGACGGCGAACGGATGGATGACACGAAGGCGGTGAAGCTTCTCGTGCAGGCGCTTGGCTGGCGACGCGGGACGGTAGGCCGGCATGGGCGGCGAGCCACGGCGGCGGCGATGAACGAGGGAGGGGGAAGTGATGATGACGTCGGCAACAACGTAGCACGATACCAGCTCAACGTTTCCTTTTTCAAATTACTCTCAAAAGTTGAACTATACTAAAAAATCTCCCAAAATACAGTTTGCTCAATAATTCATGCTCTACAACTTTCATTTAAGAAGTTTTGTCAGAATCCAAATAATTTTTGAATTACATTTCAAATTTGAAAATGAACTTAAATTCTAGTTTTGGAATTTCAAAATTACTTTTAAATTTTGAATAAAAGATGAAAATCTCCAAATATAAAAGTTGTTCATTTTCTCAAGATCTACAACTTTCATGTAGAAAGTTTTTCATGAAAATGAATAATTTTTGAAATTGAGTTTAAAATGCAAAAGGGGACTATTCCCAATGTGGAGAACTTTTGAAATTAGTTCAAACTTTATTCAAAAACTTGAAAAACTTTGTATACCAAAGTTGTAGAGCTCAAAGAGATGCACAAACTGTATTTTTGGAGTTTTCCCAAATTTTGAATATTTTGAGATGAAATTGAAAAGGGGGCAAAACACTTGAAACTTAGGGTTTTTGAAAAGGATTTTCAAATTAGACTTTTGGGCAATTAATTAATGATATTGTGGAACTTTTCAAACCCAACCAATAGCATACTTTCAAAGTACAAACTTTATACTTTGAAGTGGTGCCATTGGTTAGCAACTTTTATTTAGAAAATCAATTAGGGTTAGCTCACCAAAATTGAAAATGAAATTCGAATTCCAACACTTAACCACTAGGGTTAGGGTTTTGGGATTCGGATTCAATTCAATTTCGATTCTTTCTTTTGCTTCATTTGACTTGTAAAAACATGGTTAGAGTGTGAGTTAGGGTTAGCCAAACACTTGCAAGCATCAAGGTTGCTTTTAATTGGTCACTTTTATAACTAAAAGTAAACTTGTGAATGAAAATTAAATTATCAACTCATACACATGTGATGTAAAGGAGCTCAAACAACCCTAGAATTAAATAAACTCACTTTGGTTGTTTGCCTTAGTGTTCTCTAATTATGAATGCTCATGCAATGATGATGATGACATGGCAGGTTTAGGTTAACGTAACACCGGGGTGTTACATTATATTCCCCTTAAAAGGAATCTCGTCCCGAGATTCAAAGCTTAGGGCTAGGTAATGGAAAAGGAAACGTGTCAAGCAAACACCTCTTACATGGTTTCATAAGGGAGGTAGAAAGGTTCATATTACAAGTCTCATGTTTTTTTTTTGTCACAATTCTTAGAAACGAATCATGACTTAGGGGAAACAAGGTAAAAACTCCGGGAAAGGCTCATTCAAGAATTCCTTCAACCAACTTATTCCAAAGATCACATCTATGTTTTGATCCTTCAGTACCATCAGATTTATGAGATAGAGATATACTCCAAGAAATATAGAAACTTGATATATCATTTCTCGTATATGTATACGCCCTCCCGGCAATTGTATCAAAAACTTATTTTTAACTTCTTTTATGAGAAGTTCATGCTTTGTAACAAAAGTACGATTGATGAATGTATGTGATGCACTAGAATCAAATAAGTAAGTGCAGGATGATGGGCGGCGAGGGAACATACTCATACGAACGGGTTCTCCTGCAAGAACATCTCCAAGCTTGAACGTGATACACACGCCCAAGTTTCTTTCCGGCATTCACCTTCGGAACCGACTGTGGTTTACCCCCCGCCTTGACCACGATGCTTGCTGATTGCCCGGCCCTTGCTGGAAGTTAGAGGTATTCTTGATTGGGTAGGGGCAATATCTTACATAGTGTGGCTCTCCACAATTAAAACAGCGACCTCTACCAGTGGACGAAGCCTGGGGAGCTGGTGGAGTGGGAGTTCGAATACCCTGGGTATTCGGCTGCTGAGGATAAGTTGTGGCAGCATGGTGAGTGTTCTCATGTTGCTTTTGGGTTTGTTGTAGCCTAGCGTGGGATGATGATAAGTTTGATGGCTCTGCTGTTCTTCTTTGTGGTGGGTAGTAATAGGGTTGGTGACTTTGTTGGTGCTTTGCGGATAACGGGATTGCTGGTGGGTATCTTTGAGTAGGGTAGAATATAACCTTCGACGTTTACGGTTTCCGCCCGGATGGGTTAGAGAAAGCACGCCGCTCTTCACTCTTACTGTTTAAGCATGGATCTTTCATAGGATATGGCGATATCCACCGCCTCATAGAAAGTGACAGTTGGGTTGGCAGTAAGGTGAGTTTCAATATCACTCTTTAAACCCCGAACAAAACATTTCTTCTTTTTACTGTCAGTGTCCACATGTTCAGTGCATACTGTGATAGGCGACTAAACGGGTTCACATATTGCACCACTGATGCGACCACCTTGCTTTAATGCTAGAAACTCTTCCAGCTTGGCTTGCATTACTCCGTCGGGGAATGAAATGCTTTGACGGAAGGCATCTTGAAACATAGCCCAAGTGACTTGTTGTCCGACCGGCCGACGTGCAAGGAAGTTTGCCCACCATGCGGATCACGGGACCTCTCGGTTGTTGGGCAGCAAACTTGGGTTTCAACAAGTCGGGACAACCCTCTAGCGAGATCAAACTTTAGATTTATAATACGAAGCCAGTCATTAGCTTCTAGGGGTTCCTCGGCCCTTGTGAACACCGGGCGGACGAGTTTTGATGAAGTCCGCATATGTGATTTCGTCGTGATTACGACGACCATGATTCTCATGTGGTGCATCACGATTTTGCTGACTTATTTCCCGTAACATACGAGCATTCTCGGTGGTGGCATGGACTAAAGCTGCCACGGCTTCAGATAAGGGCGGTGGTGCTTGTGGTGCACGAGGGACCTCACCCCTCTCTTGTGAAGAACCAGTAGCGAGAATGATCGGACATCTGTTATAGACAAGATTATATTTATACACAAGCAAAGCCTATAAGATTGAGATCCTTAGGGCTAGCAAGAATAGGATTGATTTTACTTAGCCCAACCACTTTTTAACGGGGATATGATTTTAAACTAGTGAATTAAACATGATGCATGATCGAACCTATGGATCAAGCAAAAGACTTTTTGCATTTAACATAAGCATTCTTTTTAGTAATATAGGGCAAAAAGAAAACAACATGATACTCCGCTTAAGACTCTTTTAAATAGCACCTAGAAAGGCTACTAGAAAGAATTAAGACGGAGCAGAAGCAATTTGGACTAAACCACCTTTAACTTTTGGATCTAAAATATTTTGAAATTTTTGAAAGGTAACGCTGTGAGTATCTTTGCAAGTACCGCTCTGATACCCTCTGTGGCAGAACCTTCTAAATTACATAGCCCACAAACACCTGACATTGTCCCTAAGACCTCTGTCAGCCATACTTGCGTACCACATAACTTAAAAGAGTTCTGTCGGGTGGATCCCCGATAAACCACGATTTCTCCAGGATCGATACTTACAGAGACATCACAGTATTACAACAGTTTTCATACAAAATACCAGAGTAGCGGAAGACTTACAATAACTTAATTTACAAAACTTTTGTCAAACTTATATAAACCAGAGTAGCATTATTACAAAACAGCGGAAGTATCATTACGTAACCTTATTACAATCACACAACGAAAGCGCCCTGCCCATGGGCCACACAATCTATTCCTCAGCAGACTCTTCCTCGATCACCGTCATGCAACAAGGGCCGTAGCACACTTGTTCACACGGTTCACCTGCAACAGGGGTTGAACAAACCCTGAGTACAAAAAGTACTCCGCAAGACTTACCCGACCAAAAAATTGGGGAGAAGACTCAGGAATGCTGGCTAATAGGAATCAAGGTAAGGTTTTAGCAAGATCAAATGACACTTTTGCAAAAGAGACTAAGCCAGTCCTTACTTTACTACATCAATCACTTGTCAACCATGTATCGGATTCAAAACTTTCCATCATCAACTTCCATGGTTACTACGATGCCGGTGCTTGGATCACGGCTCCCATATCGTGGAGCACACGACGATTCGAATCGCTTATATACCCAGCTGGGGCTTCCTAGCCACACGATGTATGCAGGACCGAACATCTTACATACATCAACTCACGCTTGCATTTCTCCCGACCAGAACGGGTCCTAGCCACGAGGTACAGTACACCATCTCCCTACGCCGCGGTCCCCTTCCACGGTGGCCCCGTAGGATGGGTACACGCTACGCTCGTCCCGGTTATCCGTTCTCGTCGAAGATAGTACAAGGGAGCTTATCGCTATTAGCATGCGACTAGTACTATCCAATAACCTCATGATCCCAGGGCCAGAGCAACGGACGGTGCTTAACCGACTCACAAGTGGACGACACTACACCAGGGCACTAGCCCGTCCTGGTGCAAGTCACTCCACCCGGTCTCAATTTACTCATCATCATGCTCTTGTTGCGTACCCTTGACCCGATCAAAGTGAAGGGATACCAACAAGTAACATCAGGTTTTCGTAAATGCCCTCAACGGGGATATTGTTATCACCTTTCGAAAACAATTTATCAAAACCTACACTAATAGCAAGGCTAGGCGCAACTAAGCATTTCGAAATTAAAACAGGTATCCAGGGTAATGTAACAAGGTACAGTAAATGCATCAAAGTAGGATAGCACACAACTCCTACACCTAATGCATTATATCATCACATGAAATCATAAAAACTTTTCGAAATACAAGGATGGGTTTGGATGCATCCGGGGCTTGCCTTGGGGCTCGACGAAGTTAGTAGTAGCGATGACACTGTTGAGATCAGGACCAACCTCTTCACGCCGAACACCTTCTTCAGACGGCACGGCTACACGATTGAGATACATGATCACAATGCAAAGAATAATAACGACATGCGATAATGATGCAACGATTGTTAACCTATCTTGAGTACAACTTTCCTTCACGGTATAGTTGCACTAAGAAGGTATAACTAGTGTCGACGACGACGGACTAACGATACGCAATCAACATGAAATGCCGAAGGTTATTAGGGTTAATGACCTAGGGTCATCACTCAATCCCAAAATCAAGCAACCCTAATGGTGATTAGAGTGATTACTAATTTATTAACCATTTTTACAGTCGTTGAAAGCTGCTAATTAACTTACTAATTGGAGATCAATTAAAGATTAATTAAACCCTAATTAATCAATAAATTAACTAATTAAACATTAATTTAAACAAGGTATTACTTAGGCATAATACAAAAATTAGTCAAAACATGATCAAACTTCATAATTAAGATCATCATCATCTAATTAACACACAAAACAAATTTCATAATTTTTGGACTTATATTTTAATTACTAAAAATCATGGAAGTGGCATTTATTAATTAAAAGAGCAATTTAAAGCATAATTAAATTTTATTGTAAAAACAGAGTTAGTATTTTTCCTTGACAGATCAAAGCACAAGGAACTCAGAACATATTTTTGCATATTTTTAGGTGCCCAAAATAAATTTATAGCAAAAAGATGAAAAGCAAGAAAAGAAATTGTTTTAGAAAAAGAAAAACACTTCTTCATCTCTCTGGGGCTCACTGTGCGGTCTGCCTGGCTCCGCACAGTGCCGGCCCGGTCCACGAGCGTGGCCTGCTTTCTCCCGCGCGCAGGCGCCAAGCCGAGCGTCCCGCCCAACTAGGCCCGCCGCGCCCTCCCCTCTCTCGGCTCGACACAAGGCGGCCCCCACGTGGCGCCCTCTCCCTCCCTCTCTTCTTCACCATTCAACCGAAGCGGCAGCGGCGGCCGGCCGGCTAGCTTCGCCGTCGGCGAGGACCTGGCCGACGCCGCGGGCATCGCCAGCCTCCTCTCTTCACGACGGGCACGGCAAGCACCGGCATGACTCCAATTGATGGCCGTAACAGTAGGAATGGCAACAAGGGCGGCTCGGCATCACACGGTGGTGGCGGCGCGACGGCGAGATGCCGCTGCAGGGCATGATAGGTAGTGGCAACGCTTTAGGATGGTCAGGGAGGCTCACCTTGACTTGCTGCGCTAGCTGGTGGGAGTGGAGTCGATGCGGAGGGACCTGGCCGCAGGGGAACGGCTTGCGGCGGCGTTCCACCGGCCGCGAGGAAGAAGGTGATGGCGTGGCCAATTCCGACGTCCTCGGACCGTGTTTGGTGGCTTGGTAAAGAGGCAAAGGAGCAACGGAGGCGTGTGCGAGATGAAGAACACAGCGGTGGTGCAGAGACCGCGAATTTGGCCGGCGGACAGGGAGATCGACGGCGGCGGCGGAAGGAAGAAAAAAAAAGGTTTTGGCCGGGGTTTTATAGCTCGATGACGGCGAACGGATGGACGACACGAAGGCGGTGAAGCTTCTCGTGCAGGCGCGCTGGCGACCGCGACGGCAGGCCGGCATGGGCGGCGAGCCACGGCGACGGCGATGAACAGAGGGAGGGGGAAGTGATGATGACGTCAGCAACACTGTAGCACAGTACCAGCTCAACATTTCCTTTTTCAAATTACTCTCAAAAGTTGAACTATACTCAAAAATCTCCCAAAATACAGTTTGCTCAATAATTCATGCTCTACAACTTTCATTTAAGAAGTTTTGTCAGAATCCAAATAATTTTTGAATTACATTTCAAATTTGAAAATGAACTTAAATTCTAGTTTTTGGAATTTCAAAATTACTTTTAAATTTTGAATAAAAGATGAAAATCTCCAAATATAAAAGTTGTTCATTTTCTCAAGATCTACAACTTTCATGTAGAAAGTTTTTCATGAAAATGAATAATTTTTGAAATTGAGTTTAAAATGCAAAAGGGGACTATTCCCAATTTGGAGAACTTTTGAAATTAGTTCAAACTTTATTCAAAAACTTGAAAAACTTTGTATACCAAAGTTGTAGAGCTCAAAGAGATGCACAAACTGTATTTTTAGAGTTTTCCCAAATTTTGAATATTTTGAGATGAAATTGAAAAGGGGGCAAAACACTTGAAACTTAGGGTTTTTGAAAAGGATTTTCAAATTAGACTTTTGGGCAATTAATTAATGATATTGTGGAACTTTTCAAACCCAACCAATAGCATACTTTCAAAGTACAAACTTTATACTTTGAAATGGTGCCATTGGTTAGCAACTTTTATTTAGAAAATCAATTAGGGTTAGCTCACCAAAATTGAAAATGAAATTCGAATTCCAACACTTAACCACTAGGGTTAGGGTTTTGGGATTCGGATTCCGAATTCAATTTTGATTCTTTCTTTTGCTTCATTTGACTTGTAAAACATGGTTAGAGTGTGAGTTAGGATTAGCCAAACACTTGCAAGCATCAAGGTTGCTTTTAATTGGTCACTTTTATAACTAAAAGTAAACTTGTGAATGAAAATTAAATTATCAACTCATACACATGTGATGTAAAGGAGCTCAAACAACCCTAGAATTAAATAAACTCACTTTGGTTGTTTGCCTTAGTGTTCTCTAATTATGAATGCTCATGCAATGATGATGATGACATGGCAGGTTTAGGTTAACGTAACACCGGGGTGTTACACAGTGTAACATGCTCAGTGGTAGCATTCCTACTGACATTGGTAGCAGGTTCCCTAGCATGCAATTCCTGAGTCTTTATGCAAACCAGTTCACCGGGCTTACTGGATATGTGCTTCGCTCTCAAATTTGACATCGCTCCAAGAACTCGACCTCGCACAAAATATGATTAGTGGATATGTGCCTCGCACGATTGAAAGACTACGAGCTCTGCAAAATCTATACTTGTCCAACAACACGCTACTAGAAGCTACCGACGGGGAGGGGTGGGAATTTATCACTTCTTTGTCAAACTGCAACCAGCTCAAGAAATTAGATATGAGACACAATACCGCTTTCACTGGACACCTACCAAACTCACTAGTGAATCTCTCAACAACCCCGCAATTCCTCGACTTTAGCGCCATTGGGATTTGGGGAAGCATACCTTCGGCCATCGGCAATCTGGTGGGCCTTGAATTCCTTGGTGCTAATGATGCCTCCATATCCGGAGTAATTCCGGATAGCATCGGCAAGCTAGCAAACTTGACTGGTATTTATCTGTACAATACTAACTTGTCGGCCAAATACCTTCATCTATCGGAAATCTCTCAAAGCTAGCTATCCTTAGTGCATTCAGTAGCAATCTAGAGGGGCCAATTCCACCAAGCATAGGGAAGTCAAGAGCTTATTTATCCTTAGTTTGTCAAGCAACCACCTGAACGGTTCGATTCCAAGAGAGACTTTTCAACTTACTTTAGGTTATTTAGACTTGTCGTACAATTCACTATCGGGACCTCTTCCCTCCCAGGCCGGTAACTCACGTAATCTTAACCAACTACTTCTATCCGAAACCAGACTTTCTGGCGAGATACTTGAAAGTATTGGCAAGTGCACGGTGCTGCAAGAACTTTGGTTGGACAATAACTTATTTTACGGCAGCAGATACCCCAATTCCTAAACCAGGCTCTAACTACACTCAACCCGTCGTCGGTGAATGAGTCTGTCCGGTAGTATTCCGGATGCCATTGGAAGTATCGGTGGCCTAGAACATTTGTATCCGGGCGCACAAGCCAATCCCTCGGGTTCTATAGAATTTAACATCATTGTGGATGTTGGATTTGTCCTTCAATAATCTGCAAGGGGAAGTGCCAAAAGAAGGGATTTTCAGAAATTTGGCTAACCTATCAATCACCGGAAATAACAAGCTTTGCGGAGGAATACCCCGCTTCATTTAGTTCCATGCAAGACAGATTCCGTGAAAAAGAAAATAGCATTATCAACAACCTTTCCACTCTTCTTATTAGCTATTTGCATTGCACTTGTTCACTTTATCTACAGGAAGAAAAACACGAAAAGCAAAAGGGCGCACTTGAACCACCAATGGTTGAGGAACAAGATGAAAGGGTTTCTTATCATGCATTATCAAATGGAACCAATGGATTCTCGAAAGCTAATTTACTTGGTAAAGGGAGCTTTGGGACAAGTATATAAATGTGATTTCCATGCTTTGAGGGAATTGTTGCAGCTGTAAAGGTTTTTGACCTTCAACAATCCAGCGCTACTAAAAGTTTTGTAGCCGAATGTGAGGCACCGAGAAGGGTGCGCCACCGCTGCCTCATGAAGATCATCACATGCTGCTCAAGCATCAATGAACAAGGTCGGATTTCAAGGCATTGGTTTTTGAGTTCATGCCAAATGGTAGCTTGAATCGTTGGCTCCATATAGATTCCGACATGCTCACATTGAACAATACTCTTAGTCTTGCACAAAGGCTAGATATTGTTGTTGATATCATGGATGCTCTGGACTATCTTCATAATCACTGCCAGCCACCAATCATCCACTGTGACCTCAAACCAAGCAACATCCTTCTTGCAGAAGACATGAGTGCCCGAGTTGGAGATTTTGGCATATCTAGAATCATTTCAGAAAGTGGAATAAAAATTCTACAAAATTCCGATAGCACAGTTGGCATAAGAGGCTCCATTGGCTACGTTGCTCCTGGTAAATGCTATGCTTTCGATTGTTTTCCTTTTCCAAATCCTTCTGTAGATATGGCATGTTGGTCAATACTTCCTTTTTATTTTGCATAATAACAGAGTATGGTCAAGGTTCTTCCATTACAGCTTTTGGTGATGTTTATGGCCTCGGCATATTGCTGCTAGAGATTTTTACAGGGAAGAGCCCAACAGATGATATGTTTAGAGGTTCAATGGATTTACATAAGTTTTCAGAGGATGCTCTTCCAGATAAAATCTAGGAGATAGCTGATACGACAATGTGGCTGCACACTAGCACCTATGATAGCAATACAAAAAACATAATTGAGAAATGTTTGGTTCATGTCATTGCTCTTGGGGTATCTTGCTCGAGAAAACAACCTAGAGAGAGGACACTGATACACGATGTGGTTAATGAGATGCATGCTATCAGAGATTCATACCTCAAGTTTTCTAAACATCTTGTGGTGGAAGATGGAGTAGGAATTTGATTCTGCAGTAATTTTCAAACAACAGTAAGTAAAGCTGAAAATGGACAAGCTGTTTATGATACTTTGACTATTGTTCTATCATTAAAATATTTGCAGGTGGTCATTTACATTAAATAAATACATATATGCATGATGCTTCAACTCTATTATTCTGTCCTTGGAAATCTGGATTTTTTAAGTTGCAAGTAGATTGGTTATGTGAAATACAAGGAACAGTACATAAATCAAATTAGTGAACAGTTTGTTTCCCTGTTGTTTGTTCGATGGTACAGTTTAACACAAAATCAGTTATTTTGCACATCTCGGCGCTCAGAGATCTAGACAATTGGGAGGGTATATAGCATGGGCATGTTATTGCTTGGTATGTTCACATTCAACATTAGAAAGAGTAGATCAAGTATAGGGAGTGCTCTAAGAACATTTAACATTGTTGTTTAAACAATCTCGCTACATGTGGAGTCAAAGAATGTCATTATAAGGAGTAGACCAAGGATTTTATTTGTTTTATTTGAGGATTTATGCCTTCAGGCTTGCTATTACCTGCTCAAAACATATCCAAGGACCAAACGATGGTGAGGGATGCACGACGTCAGAGATTCATACCTCATGTTTCCCTGTTAGCTACAGCAAACGCTCACAGAAGACATTTGCAAGAGCAACGATCACAACTGAAGGTAGATTAGGAAATGTTGCCACCTGAAATAACTGAAGACACATATGCTGTCAGAATTGAAGTTTCTCTCTTTTGGATCTGTATTTTTTTCCAAGCGAAAAATGGAAAACAAATGCAAGGAGATTTACCTTCTTAAGATATTAGTAAATGTTTATACCTCCACAATAGTTGGCATATATCATAATTCGTTCACTTTACTCCACATCCTCATTTCAGTCTGTATCAAAATATGATAAATGAATGGCTTGAAAATTTGGACATATGCATTTCACAAGGTAACTGGTTCAGAATAACCATCTCTGGGCAACAAAAGAACAACGAAGTTTTCACAGAAATTCAACCAAGCAGGCCAGCTCAAACTTAATATTGATATGGCAGTCAGGGTCACAGCAGTTGAAGATGTACAAATTCAGAAAACATCCGATTGGTTTTTGCTGATTTGCTTGCCGAGCATCCACTTTCATTCACAATTTCATTTGCCGTGCTATTGGCTGGTGCGTGCTGCTTTCTCGGATAAATAAAATAAAATGAGGCACCACAACCACCAACAGCACTGAAGAGCCACAGCAGGTATGAGAGGCCAGAAGGAGGCAGACCTAAGAGAACTCGGTGACGATCTTGGTGCTTTAGGTTAAATTCAAAGACTGAAAAACACGGCCCAGGAATTGAAATGCGATCTCATCCGTAGGCATGTTTGCTTTGTGCGCTGTTAAGCCCAAGCCCAACACAAAAAGGAGCTAGTTTGCTCGACCTTGGGCCAAATGCGACGATGTCAGCCAGAGAGCTCCACGTTGAAATATTTGATTCATGTGTCGAAAAAAGACTACTTTTCCTTCCGTTTTTCCTCTCTAAATTCTAAAAACCAGACAAAGAATCCCCCTCATCTTTTTCAAACCATGCACTTTACCTCTCTAGAGTGGTTTTAAAGGTGGTTTTGCTACAGTGACAGTGGTTTTATCTTTTTTCCTTTTTTTATTTATTTTGGCAGAATTTTTTTTTAAATCATAATAAATCACAAAAGATTCATAAAATAGAAAATCTAATTTTTTTGACTGTACATGAATAGGTCTACACAGTGAATATATAATATGGTATATTTTAATACAAAATTTTTCCTAATATTTTTTTTTTTTATTTATTTCGGTTGAATATTTAAAAATTATAGTAAATCATTGAAGAATCATAAAATAGAAAATCCAATTTTTTTTGGACTCCGCATGAGTAGGTCTATAAAGTGAATATATAATATGGTTGCTTTAGTCCAATAAAATAATTATAGAAGCCATGGTTATGAATTATTTCAATTAATTACGTAAAAAATATAGATTGAAAGTTACAACAAGAATTTTGTACTAAAGTATATCATATTATATGTTCATTTCTAGATCTACTCCTTGTGGAGTCTAATAAAATTAGATTTTCTATTTTATGATTTTTCTATGGTTTACTATGATTTTTCAAAGATCAGCCAAAATAAATAAATAAGAAAGAAAAACTTCGTACTAAAGCATACCATATTATATTGTATATCTACTCATGTGAAGTCCAACAAAATTATATTTCTATTTTATTTATTTTTTATGATTTTTCAAAAATTCAGATAAAATAAATAAAAAAGACAAAAGTATTGTTACTGTAGCAAAAAACCACCATCAAAACCACTCCAGAGAAATAAAGCACATGGTTTGAAAAGATGAGAAAGATTGTTTGTTTGATTTTAGAGTTCAAGGAGAAAAAAGTAGACTTTCACGAAAGTTAGAGGAGGAAAAGTATACTTTTTTATCACCTCCCACGAGCATTCAGATATCAGAGGTAAGCAAATGCCATACTGTAGAAAGATTGAATTGCTAACCATTGACTGCAGTGCGGGGAGGAGGGAGCTGAGAGCCTGAGACTGAGACTAAGAGCACGGGCTAAGCAATGATGACTAAGAAAAAACAAAGACGAACGCTGTTAGTGTATGGGCCAGAACTGAATGGGTTAATTAACTTTGTAAGCGTGTGCGAGCTGGTGAGAGATCATCAAATTTGCTACCCTGCACTCCGCTAGACAGCTGACATACGAGTCTTGGTCAGTGTTGGAGGCTAGGAAACTGCTGCAGCAGACACTCGTCTTGTTAGGATAGGACGAAGCCCGATAAGGTTCAGTAGCTGAACACCAGCATGAGCCACGGCGAGCTCAATTGGAGATCTTTCTGAAAAATGGAATCAAAAGTTCTTTTTTATTAGTTTGAAAAGGTTCTGTAATATCGGGTTTAAAAGTTCTTTGATTTTTTTAAAGGATGGTGAGAGTCGAAACTGCTCATATATAGAACAGACGATTAAGCCCCAAGAGTTGAAGCTAGCTGGTCAGCTGAGCACGATTTAGCAGCTCCTAATGGACTCTAATGTTTTTCTCTGGTTTATTGAATTAACACAAAAGTTTCTTGATACAAAGTTTGTAATATATTCCTTCGTACAAAGTATTTGTTATTCCTTTGTACAAAGTATTTACATAAGTACAAAGTTGTTTGCAGATCTGTTACTCCCTCCGTCCCAACTTAAAATTCAGTTTGGCTTGTCCTAAATCAAATCTTCTTTGTGTGAGCAAGCTTTTTATAAAAAAATATTAATATTTATAGATAAGCTTAAATAATTAAACAATCTATCAAAATATAATTATGGGGAACTTAATAATTAAAGTACTTGATGTTTTAGATGTTCATATATCTCTCAACAAACTTAGTTACAATTTAGGACAATTGATTTAGAACAAAGTCGGAGCAAACTATAATTTAAAATGGAAATGGATTATATTATGATTATAGTGTATATAATTTCTAAATGTTGACAAAGGAAGGCGATGGGCTCTAGATAAAAAGAGAGGAAGACACTTCACTTGGTAATAACTAAGTCAATTTACTTGCTATAGTGATGTCTAGGTAGGATATAGAGACAGGTTGATGAATTGTCCAGCAATTTATCTATAATAATGCTCATTTCTTAATAAATTAATGTAAGACCCATAACTAAATATTTTTTACTACTCTTACATTCATGGACATGTTAAAGGGAGCACTAAGGCTATTCCCTTTGCTAATTTTTTGTACGGTTTCCAAATCTGAGATATGGATGTTAAATAAAACAAAATCCATAATGTACAATTTCATTTTACAGTTTCATATCTCTAAATATTTAAATGAGGCATGTGCTATGAAATGAAGTGCTCTCAGTGAAGTTTCACTCAGTTTTCAACACGTGTGAATGAAACAAAACAATCCTATGGCATTTTATCTCGATGAAACTTATCTCCTCTTTTTCTTATAATTTCTATGTCATGTCATTATCTTCTCTGATGTGTCATCTTATTGAATGAGAATGAAATTGCATGAGGGTGACATAACAGTGGCGACAATGACACGACCATGCGTCAACTACGTGGTCTTCACATCGTTAGTGTGGGACGTGCATGGTCTGGTCGGTCGTGCTCCATTACCGACGATCCAAGGACTAGAATAATGATGTTTGCACCACGATACGAAAGGAAAGGAAGAAAAACAAAAAGGAGTCAAGTCTTTCAGTCGTCGCTACTGGTGCGTGTAATCAGTGTTGCGTGCAATTGTATATTGAGATTATTTAGGCCAGCGTCATGACCACGGTGGCGCAGCACTAAAACAAGTCAAGTCTTTCAGTCGTCGCTAATGGTATGCTGGTGGTGCTTTGACCATCAAGCACCAGCACAGCTAGCTGAAGAACGCAGGCTCATTCAGTGATGGTGGCTTTATTTCCTCCTGACGGACACATCAAATAGCACCATCACCTGACCAAGGTGTCTCTACTTAGCAAACAACTTGCTGTCTTTCGTTCCACCACAATCCACCGCATATAGATACCAAAACCATCCAACATGGGTTGCATGGCGCTGCGCTCGCCGAGCTTGCTGCTGCTGCTGCTATGCTCCATGGTCACCATCTTCTCCGCACTCAGTGCCACAGAAGGTGACGAGGAGGCCACGCTGCTAGCTTTCAAGGCAGCGGCAATCAGCAATGGGCACAACGACCCACTTGCTTGGTGGAACCGCAGCACCACCGGTGGGTACTGCAGCTGGGAGGGGATCAGGTGTCGGGGCACACGACGCCGACGAGTGGTGGCGTTGAGTCTGCCATCCTATGGGCTCACCGGCGTCCTCTCACCCGTCATTGGAAACCTATCATCCTTGAGAATTCTGAACCTGAGCTCCAATGGGTTCAGCGGGAACATCCCCGCAAGCCTTGGTCGCCTGCGCCATCTCCATACCCTCCACTTGAGCCACAATGCCTTCTCTGGCTTACTCCCCGCCAACTTGAGCTCTTGCACTAGTCTAATGCACATGGCCATCAGCTTCAACAATCTCAGCGGGAATGTTCCTCCAGAGCTCGGTGATAAGCTGAAGCAGCTCAAGGTGCTCAGCCTGCACAGCAACAACCTTACGGGATGGATCCCGGCTTCGCTGGCTAACTTGTCATCGTTGAGTCTTTTCAGTCTAGGATTCAACCAGCTCCAAGGTACCATCCCTACTAGCCTTGGCATCCTCAAAGACCTCAAGTCTCTAGATTTCGCCTTCAACAGTAACCTCTGTGGCGAGGCTCCGATATCCTTGTACAATCTGTCTTCCTTGGAAATGTTACAGATTCAGTGGAACATGCTCAGTGGTAGCATTCCCAGCGATATTGGCAGTAGGTTCCCCAGCATGAGAATCCTTTGTCTTTATGAAAACCAGTTCACCGGGACCATTCCTGCTTCACTCTCCAACCTCACATCGCTCCAAATACTCGCCCTCTCGGAGAATATGTTTAGAGGACATGTGCCTCGCACGATTGGGAGACTACGAGCTCTGCAAAGGCTATCCTTGTACGACAACATGCTAGAAGCCAACGATGGGGAGGGGTGGGAATTTATCACTTCTTTATCAAACTGCAGCCAACTTCAACAACTACTTATCTCTGACAATGCCGCTTTCACTGGACACCTACCAAGTTCAATAGTCAATCTCTCAACAAGCCTGCAAAGGCTCCGCTTGGACAACACTAGGATTTGGGGGAGCATCCCCTCTGCTATCAGCAATCTAGTGGGCCTTGAAATCCTTCATATTTATAGTACCTCTATATCTGGAGAAATTCCGGATAGCATCGGTAAGCTAGAAAACTTGACTATGCTTGATTTATCCAATACTAACTTGTCAGGACAAATACCATTGTCAGTTGGAAACCTCTCGAAGTTGGCTATCCTTGATGGATATCATGCGTGTCTAGAGGGGCCAATTCCACCAAGCATTGGGAAGTTGAAGAGTATATTTTACCTTGATTTGTCACTGAACCATCTTAACGGCTCAATTCCTAGAGAGATCTTTGAACTACCATGTGTTACTTTAGGTACCTTAGATTTTTTTCGTACAATTCACTATCAGGACCTCTACCCTCTCAAGTTGGTTGCTTAACAAACCTTAACAGACTGGTTCTATCGGGAAACCAATTGTCTGGTGAGATACCAGAAAGTATTGGGAAGTGCACTGTGCTGCAAGAACTTAGATTGGACAATAACTTGTTCAATGGGAGCATACCCCAATATCTAAACAAGGGTCTGATTACAATCAACCTGTCAATGAATGGCTTGTCTGGTACTATCCCTAATGCCATTGGCAACATCAGTGGCTTGGAACAATTGTGTCTGGCACACAACAATTTGTCAGGATCAATCCCTGCAGTTCTACAGAACTTGACATCATTGTCAAACTTGGATTTGTCCTTCAACGATCTGCAAGGGGAAGTGCCAAAAGAAGGGATTTTCAAAAATTTGGCTAACTTGTCAATCACTGGTAATAACAAGCTTTGTGGAGGAATACCCCAGCTTCATTTAGTTTGATGCAAAACAGGTTCTATGAAAAAGAAGAGAGGAAGGAAAACTGAAGTATCTTAAAATAGCACTAGCAACAACCTTTGCCCTCTTATTATTAGCTATTGTTGTTGCACTCTTTCACTTGATCTACAAGAAGCAGAGACGAAAGCAAAAGGGCGCATTCGGACCACCAGTGGTTGAGGAACAGTACGAAAGGGTTTCTTATCATGCATTATCAAATGGAACCAATGGATTCTCGGAAGCTAATTTGCTTGGTAAAGGGAGCTTTGGGACAGTCTATAAATGTCTTTTCCAAGCTGAGAGGACTGTTGCAGCTGTAAAGGTTTTGACCTTCAACAATTTGGCTCTACTAAAAGTTTTGTAGCTGAATGTGAGGCACTGAGAAGGGTGCGCCAACGCTGCCTCATGAAGATCATCACATCCTGCTCAAGCATCAATGAACAAGGTCAGGATTTCAAGGCATTGGTTTTTGAGTTCATGCCGAACGGTAGCTTGAATAGTTGGCTCCATATAGAATCTGACATGCCCACTGTGAACAATACTCTCAGCCTTGCACAAAGGCTAGATATCGCTGTTGATATCATGGATGCTCGGACTATCTTCATAATCACCGCCACCCACCAATCATCCACTTTGTGATCTCAAACCAAGCAACATCCTTCTTGCAGAAGACATGAGTGCCCGAGTTGGAGATTTTGGCATATCTAGAATCATTTCAGGAAGTGAAAGTACAATTCTACAAAATTCCAATAGCACAGTTGGCATAAGAGGCTCCATTGGTTACGTTGCTCCTGGTAAATACTATACTTTGGATTGTTTTCATTTATTCCAAATCCTTCTCTAGATATGGCATGCTGATCAATACTTCTTTTTTATTTTGCATAATAATAGAGTATGCTGAAGGTTCTTCCATCACAACTTTTGGTGATGTTTATAGCCTTGGCATATTGCTGCTCGAGGTTTTTACAGGGAGGAGCCCAACAGATGATATGTTTAGAGGTTCAATGGACCTACATAAATTTTCAGAGAATGCTCTTCCAGATAAAATATGGGAGATTGCTGATACGACAATGTGGCTGCACGCTAGCACCTATGATAGCAATACAAGAAACAAAATTGAGGAATGTTTGGTTCATGTCATTGCTCTTGGGGTATCCTGCTCGAGAAAACATCCTAGGGAGAGGACACCAGTAAAGGATGCGGTCAATGAGATGCATGCTATTAGAGATTCATATCTCAAGTTTGCTAGACATCTTGTGGTGGAAGATGGAGCAGGAATAATTTTGCAGTAATTTTCAAACAACAGTGAAAAAGTAGAGTTGAAAATGGACAAGTTGTTTATGATAGTTTGACTCTATTGTTCCATCATTAAAATATTTGCAGGTGGTCACTTACATTAAATAAATGCAGATACGTGTGATGCTTAGACATCTGAATTTTTAAGTTCAGATTTATGCAATTAGATTTGTTATGTGAAATACAAGGAACAGTACATAAATCAAATTAGAGAACTATTTGTTTCCCTGTTGTTTGTTCGATGGTACAGTTTAACACAAAATCAGTTATTTTGCACATCTCATTGGGTGTAGGGGCGCTCTGAGGTTAGTCAATTGGGGAGGTATATAGCATGGGCATGTTATTGCTTGGTATGTTCACATTCAACATTACAAAGAGTAGATCAAGTATAGGGAGTGCTCTGAGAACATGCAACGTTGGTACTTAAACAATCTTGCTGTGTGTGGAGTCAAAGAATGTCATTATGAAGAGTAGATCAAGGTTTTTGTTTCTTTAATTTGAGGATTTATGCCTTCAGGCTTGCCATGTCCTGCTCATAACATACCCAAGGACCGAATGATGGTGAGAGATGCACGACATCAGAGGTTCATACCTCATGTTTCCCTGTTAACTACAGAAGACGCCAGCAGCAGACATTTGCAAGAACAATGATCACAACTGAAGGTAGATTAGAAAATGTTGCCACCTGAAATAACAGAAGATATATATGCTGTCAGAAATGAAGTTTCTCCTCTGTTGGATCTTTTTTTTTAGTGAAAAGGGGAAAAATGCCTGGAAATCTACCTTCTTAAGACATTAGTAAATGTTTGAACCTCCACAGCAGTGGGCATATATCATTATTTATTCACTTTACTCCGCATCCTCATTTCAATCATGTGTCAAAATATGATAAATGACTGCCTTGAAAATTTGGGCATACGCATTTCACAAGACAACTGGTTCTGAATAACTATCTAGACCAAAGAAACAATGAATTTCACAAAAATTCAACTAAGCAGGCTAGCTCAAACTTACTGTTGTCTACATGGCAGTCAGGGTCAGAGCAGTGGAAGATGTAGAAATTCAGAAAACATCTTATTCGTTTTGCTGATTTGCTTGCCGAGCATCCACTTTCATTCACAATTTCACTTGTCGTGCTGTTGGCTGCTGCGTGCTGCTTATACAGATAAATAAAATAAAATAAAATGAGGCACCACAACCACCATTCCACCAATAACACTGAACAGCCACAACAGGTACGAGAGGCCAGAAGGAGTCAGACCTGAGAGAACTCGGTGAGGAACTGACGATCTTGGTGTTTCGGAGACGGCGTGCTTGGCGAGATCGCTGGGGACGACGAGGCGAACGGAGGTCGGGGCACCGCGAATGGGAAAATGCAATAACCTTCGCGCCACGGGCAGATTCTCCACGATGAGCTGACTATTGAGGGAGCTCGTGGTGGACAGAGGCACAGAGCCTTCAAGGAGATGTAATGTGTCGGCTTCTTCTCCTTCTTCCCCGCTCGGTCTTTCTTCACCCCTCATCGGCTCACCGCCGCCCTCGTCGCCATCGCCCGCGGGGATCCAATGTCTCCGCCGCCGCCCCCAGGTCGGGCCTCCTCCGTGGGCTTCCATGACACAGGGAGTTCAATCAGTTTTGGGTTCAAAGACTGAAAAACACAGCCCAGGACTTGAAACGCGATCTCATCCGTAGGCATTGTTTGCTTCGAGCGCTGTTAAGCCCAAACCCGACACAAAAGGAGCTACGTAGTTTGCTCGGCCTTGGGCCAAATGCGACGACGTCAGCCAGAGAGCTCCACGTTGAGATATTTGATTCATGTCACCTCCCACGAGCATTCAGATAGATATCAGAAGTAAGCAAATGCCATACTGTAGAAAGATTGAACTGCTAACCATTGACTGCAGTACGGGGAGCAGAGAGCTGAGAGGTGAGAGCACGGGCTAAGCAATGATGACTACGAAAAAACAAAGACGAACGCAATTAGTTAGTGTATGGGACAGAACTGAATGGGTTAATTAACTTTGTAAGCGTGTAATTGTGTGCGTGCGTACGTTGAGTTGAGTTGAGTTGCTGGCGCCGCCTGTGCCTCCTCTACGACGCGTGTGCAAGCTGGTGAGATTCATCAAATTTGCTACCCCCGCACTCCGCTAGATAGCTGAGGTACGAGAGTCTTGGTTAGTGTTGGAGACTAGGAAACTGCTGCAACAGACAATCTCGTCGTTGTTAGGATAAGACGAAGCTCGATAAGGTTCAGTAGCTGAACACCAGCATGAGTCGGCTAGCTCAATTGGAAATCTTCTTGGAAAATGGAATCAAAAGTTCTTTTTTATTAGTTTGATTGAAAAGGTCGTTCCATAATGTCGGGTTTTAAAGTTCTTTGATTTTTTTAAAGCATGGTGAGAGTCGAAACTGTTAGAAAATAGTGCAAATAAGAATGAACACAAGACATAGATTTTTACATGAAAAAACTCTTACAGGAAAAAACCATGGACGCCAACTAGCGATCTTCACTATATAAGGGGAGTTTACACAATACAGAGAATAACAATGAGTCATCTCAACTCTTCTCGTGCAGCTTACAAGATGTATTTATAGGACAGACTGACTGCAACCAAATATGGAAACAAATCCGCTAATAAACATAACTCGAACCATGGGCCCTTTAGACACCCCCACAAGACTCATGGTATAATTCCGATCATATTCCAATAGAAACTGCTCATAGAACAGATAATTAAGCCCCAAGAGTTGAAGCTAGCTGGTCAGCTGAGCTCGATTTAGCAGCTCCTAATGGACTCTAATGTTTTTCTGGTTTTACTGAATTAACACAAAAGTTTCTTGATACAAAGTTTGTAATATAATAGTAAAAAAAATGTTATTCCTTCAGACAAAATCTTTACATAAGTACAAAGTTTGCATATCTGTTACTCCCTATGTCCCAACTTAAAATTCAGTTTGGTTTGTCCTAAATCAAAACTTCTTTGTGTGAGTAAGTATTTTATAAAAAATATTAATATTTATAAATAAGCTTAAATAATTAAACACTCTATCAAAACATAATTATGGCGAACTTAATAATCAAAGTACACGTGATGTAGATGTTCATATATCTTTCCATAAACTTAGTTAAAATTTAAGACAATTGATTTAGAACAAAGTCGGAGCAAACTATAATTTATAATGAAAATGGATTATAAAATTATGATTATATTGTATAAAATTTCTAAATGTCGACAAAGGAAGGCAATGGGCTCTAGGTAAAAAGAGAGGAAGACACCTCAGTTGGCGGTAAGGGCACCTACAATAGCTAAGTCAATTTACTTGCTATTGTGATATCCAGGTAGGATATAGACAGGTTGATGAATTGTCCAGCAATTTATCTATAAAATGCTCATTTCTTAATGAATCGATGTAGGAACCATAACTAAATATTTTTTTACTACTCTTACATACATGGACATGTTAAAGGGAGCACTAAGGCTACTAGTATAGTGCCCGTGCTAACGCCACGGCTTTATTTGAAGGATACACACAAAAACAAGTCTTAGAAGTATTAGTACTACAATTCAGTGAGTTCCAATTCAAATGTGACGTGAAACCGTGTAATTTTAAGTTGAGATGGTGTATCGAGAAAAGATACTACCGCACAAGGATCAATTCTTATTAAAAATTGCACTGAGAATAATATGCACCTTGTGATAGAATAAACAATAGGTAATCTGCCAGTAAACATTCAACTCGGCAAAATTGCACTAATTAACAGTAGCATTGCAGCATGAAAGAATCGAGCTAAATCAACTCGGCAAAATCAGCATAGCAAGTAACTGGCCATTTGACCATATCGAGCAGTTTGATCCATGAAAGAGCATCAGCATTACTTGAACATCTTGTATTAGCTCCATTTAGATATCAAATTAATACCAAGCATAAACAATATCAATACAGAATCGTATTTGTTGACTCACTGATGGCCAAGACAAAATTTATATATACACTGAATTATGTTAATGAACAGCTCTTCTCTTCCTCTGATCCTGAATCTGATACAGACGATGTCGCTAAGCACCAATATGTTGCAAGCAGCAGTCATGTACTACATCAAGCAATGCAATATGTATATAGAAAATATTAGTTAATTGGCTACCAGTAGGCAATAAATTAATTGTCACTTAACTATAATACAAATTCCATCATGAAAAGCTAAACAAATAGTGCAATTTTCAGTATGGATATACCATAATAATTCCATCAGCAATCAGTTTTACAACCATCATCGTCCTGCCTTCCTCCCAGCAAATAAGAAAGCTAATTATTTAATTAAGTAAAGATTCAATCATTTTTTCTTTTCCCCAATCGGAGAGACAAGCAGATAATTTGGCATGTCAATAGCAAAACTGTTGTGCCTAAAAAATAAGAAATTCAAGGGAAAAACTGATGCCTAGGTATTAACGACATCACTTTCTACTTCAGAACTGTCAAGGCTACAGCTGAATGAGAGAACAAATCCAGATTAGTCAAGGTTCTCATACTGAACAACATGATATTTATTATAACAATAAATATGGCTGGCAATTTTTTTTTCTAAAAAACAGATAGTATGTTTGGAATATTGTGCTGCCCATGTAGCCGATTTAACAATCCATAACTGCTTAAGTTCAGTTTGATGCTACAGACTACATGTCCTCTAAAATTCAGGCTCATCCATCTTTGAATAATTAAGTTTGAATCATTTTTGATTAATTAATGAGTAAAAAGGGGGGGAAGACTCACCAATAACAAGACTGCCATATGGTGCCAGTACACCCAAGGTCATGATGTAAACTCGGAATGCCTCTCCTTCCTTATTCTCCAGGCAATAGTTCAGCTGTCGGCATCACTTGTCAAGCGGGGGAGCAACCAATTTCACACATAGTAACGCTACGGGAAATATTACTTACAATTGATTTGGTGATAAAATCTCTAAAGAGAAATTTACGCTTCCTTTAATAAAATATGCAAGTTGAAACAAGTTCTCTATTGATATCAGAAAAATACAAATGGCAAAAAATGTCAGAATGTATTCAATAATTAGTAGCTTGTACTCTCTGTGCATACTGCATACTTTAGGAATTATAACTTAGAAGAACCGGGAAATCAATGAAATACCTTGCAAAAAATGAAGCTGGTTGCTTTATAGAAGGCATGGTTCCTCCTACACTTTGACCAAAAAAAGACCTTGGGGATCAGCTGCTCTGGTGGCCACACTTTGTTGAAGCTGGAAAATACAGGATGATGAGTTACTTCCATGCATGCAAGACCTAGGCAAGCTTCTTCCAGAGCCCTCAATTTTAGGTGAAGAGCAATGTGGGCAAAATGAAGTTACTGCTATTGGCACAAAAATATTTTTACAAGCTACAGGCATAGCTAGTAGAAGTAGCATTTTTTTATCAAGGAAACTCTTGCATAAAAAATTACAAAGTGATGCATACCTGCAATCTCACAATGGCATTGAAAAAGGATCTTATTTCCTGAGGCCAGAAACATCAACACTGCAAATGATTAAAGGGCCAATTCACACCAATATCCAATTCAAGTGTTTACAATTTGCTATAGTAATCAAATAATGAATCGTCAAAGTTTTTGGTCTGAAACAAACAAGGAAACAAAATGCCACGAGTTGAGGTAGAATTTCACTAACTACATCAGAGCCAGCACCAGTGAAGGATCCACAATCATGGTACCGGACCTTCACTCTATTCCAATTGTAGAAATCTAAGAGAGGGAAAATATAATAACAATCACTCAACTACAGATAATAACTAAATAATGAATGGAAATTTACTTTTTTAGTGTGAACAAAATCACAGTATAAAATCTAAAAACAAAAAGAATCACGGGGCAGATTTGTTGGGGACAATACTGGGATTCTCTTCAGGACTGTTACTCATTATCCCTGTAAATTGGAGTTGCCTCCCAATATGATTTGTTGATCGCCGACGATTGCCCTTGAGGAGCACACAGCTGCTGACATCATTGAGCCAGCCTCCACCCTAAATACCATTTCAGTCACAAGCAAGTTAAGACTAACTGGCACATTGAAACATATAATAGTATGAAGTGTCATTTTCATAAGTTTATATGTGACTCCAATCTATGTGAAACATGTGATATTCCTCACCTCAAGTTTTGCTCCTGATCCAAACCTCTGTGCAGGTGGTGGTAGCCTAGTAAGACTATCTGCACTCGATGCTCTAAAGCCATCCGGAACAACGTATACAGGAGAAAAAACGCTGCACTGGGTCCTGTAAAGTGGTACGCAACGCCCATGTGAACGCCAAATCCAGCGTTTTGCCAGCCATGCGCTACCGCGTGAGGCCCACTACTGCTGCTGCTGCTGTCGGAGAGAAAAAGGTATGCACGGAAGCCAATAAATGTAGACTCCACTAATTCTATTGTTTAAAATATGTTATAACTCATAAACCGAAAAACTAAATTAAATTTTGATTGCATTATTGGATTCGTTTCAATAAATCCTTCAAAACAAGATCTCACATGAATATATTTGAATAAAATTTATAAAAAATGACAAGTGGGGCCGCTTTTGGTAGTTGGTATAGAGTATGAGATATAGAGGATGATGGGTGCGGAAGAAATGTATATAGATAAAAGAATCTTGATGATTAGGATGTATAGAGGATAGAAATAGAGGATAATGAATGCGGATAGCCTAAGCGTCCATCCAAGCTCACTGTAATGGTTATCACAGGAAGTAAGTAGATTATCCTTTTATCCCTCTTACGTTTTGGGTAAAAATAGTAAGAAGTAGACATGCCAAAAGGAGTTTTGCCACAAAAAAAAAAAGGATCTCCCTATATAAAGTATATATACTCAAAACCAAACCTCTGAGATATTTGCTTTTCTCAATTGAAATCTTGTGGGCATCTGCCAGCTTGTGAGAACCATCGCAGAGATTAAGATTTGAGAAAACATAGAAAAACAAACTAAGCAGTAAGCACAGATGGAAGTGCCTAAGCACAGATGGAACATGTGATCTATTACCTTGTTCTGTAGGTTCATAATCTGGGTATTGATCTTCCTGACGCACCTTAGCACGATCATGATATTTGTGTGTTTCTGGTTCTCAATTTTTTCTCCTCTCTGGATAGAAAAATAAGAGGTATTTAGATTAGCCAAATCACTTACAGTTACAGTAAGTAACATGAATCCCATTAAACAGATTAGACAAGATGTTATCATGCTCCTAATTGGTTAACAATAATTTACAGGGCAACAGGCATACAAAATGTACAACAATCCAAACAAATTGAAGCAATTGAATAAACTTTGAGTAATAGCGGCAGCATAAATCAATCAATGAAGCAAATTAATGAACATAGGCACAGTCAATATCTACTGGGAATTCTCTGATGGAAATAACTTTGCTTATTCTTCTGTCAAATAAAGCATGTAGTTTGTTCAGCTGTTATTTACCTTCATGTTTATCTGCCAAGCAAAATATCATTTGAAACTGGACCGCCAAATAATTGTGAAGGTAATTTTGCTGTGATATGCCACTTGAAAAGAACTTACAAAGTAGTTATAATTAAGTTCACATGGTTACCACAGTTCCAACTTTATTTGAGAGAAAACGTCCAGCAGTATGTATATAAAAAAAAGAACTTACAAAGTAAAGAGCAGACTTGGTGACATACCCCGGCCATTGGCTGGACTCGGCGAAACCCTAGCTCCGTGGCCAATACCACCGCCGGTCGGCCAGGCTAGCAGCGCCGCTGACCATGGCAACTGTGGCAGCGGCCAGGGGAGGCGCGCCCCAGCCAGGCTAGCAGAAGTCACGGCCAAAGGGGCTACGGCCCCAGCCACGGGGCCGACCACGACGGAGACCCGGCAGCCGCACCCCCCAGCCAAGGTGCCACGGGACTAGCCATGGTGGCGCCCGTCGAGGGAGCCGAGAAGGAGCGCTGGGGAAGAAGGGCAGGAGGCGTCGTCCTTGTGGGAGAGGAGAGGAGTCCGTGTGTGGAAGAAGAGAGGAGGGGGGCGTCGGGGGAGAGGGAGAGACGGTCCAGACGGAGAGTTGTACATAGAAACATATTGACTGTAGAGGTCATTAGTTGATGTGGCTGTAAAAAAAAATTAACTGTGGTTTTTATATTGGTAGAGATAAGACACAAAATATAAAAAAACATTCAGAATCTTCGACCCATGCAATATGCTCTCTCACTACCTCTTCCAAGTGAATATGATCTGGAATAAATGAAGGAATAATATTAAAATTTATATAGTTTTTATGCACATAATTTATAGTTTCAGTAATGAAATTGCTACTTCAGTATGCCATAGTCGAGCCTTCCTGGACAACATGATTTCAAATTAAACCATTCAGCAAATACTGTCATAGGCCCAAGAAAATTTAATTCGAGGTCATACAGAAACCTCGATGCATACCTCTTATGCAGGCGTTCCTTGTACTGTAATCTAAAAAAAGGTTCAAGATTCCATGAAAAAGTATGGAAGCATACTCTTCTCTCTAAAGTATCTAAATATACTCTTCTGTATCTAGTATGAAAACATACTCTTCTCTCAAAAGTATCTAAACACAATACTCTTCTATATCTAAACATATTCTTCTTTGCAAAAAGTATCTAAAAATACACTTCTCTGAAAAATAGTATCAAGAATACTCTTTGTAATTCAAAAAAAGTATTCAACGATACTCTTAACTAAAACCATATGCAGGGATTCTATATATTTTGCAAAGGAAAATTAAATACAGTATCTATGAGACATATATCTGAATATTAAAAACAGAACACAGCAAGATTCACTGATTATGTCTCCATCCTTGTGCGATTACCACCCACGAATTCATGCTTGATGCCAATAGAGTGGAGAAGCACCTGGCAAATACACAAAACATCAAGAGATCCTTTTCCCGTGAAATACTACGGATCAGCAATAAATTTCAAGAACTCAAAGCTACAGGAAGAAGATAAATCTAGGATTTAAGATATGAATCTCATTTCAATAAACAAATGTTCTGGACACATACAAATTCCCTATGATAGGTGTGCGATGTGAGATTGGGCATATAAAGTGGGGAAACTTCAAAATCTATTAGAACTATAACAATTTCGGGTGTAGAGTGGGATCAGAGATCTTTGTACCTAGTGATCCATCGAGAGATGAACATTCAATCGATGCCTCTGCCATCCGTCGCATGTGGATCTGCTCGCCGGCAGCCGGTGGGGAAGAAGCCACGGCCACTGGTGGGGAAGGGACCCGTGATGCCGTCACCACCATGGATCTTGGGAGGATGCAGTTCCGTTGCTGGTGGTGCCACCGCCGTCTGTGATGCCGCCGTCGCCCGATGTAGATCGATGTCACAGCCGGGGCGCCGAGGGCGCCGTTCTTTGGGAGGGGTGCGGGAGGCGCCGCAGTTGCAGAGACCACGAGAGGCCCGCCGCTCGCCGTTAGCCACAGGACGCGCCGCCCGTCGGAATGCGGGGAGCGCCGCCGCCAGGTGGTGCCATGCCATCGGTGGGATGCGAGAGTAGTACTGTGCACCGGTGAGAAGGGAAGAGGCCGGAAGGAGCACGCCGCCGCCACCGCCATCTGCATCCCAACGGTGGAAGGGAAAAATTGAAATACATATTAGGGGATTGATTGCCTAGACGGGGATGGATGAGATGCAAGTAAGAAATACATCAGGGGATTGATTGCCTCCACGCCCGTGGCCTAAGCAGCCGCCGTGCCCTTCACCCCAAACCCCTAGGCGCGGGTGCTCCTGCGCATGGAGCAGAGCCGCCGCCGCCGCAGCCATCACCTAACCCTGCCTCACGATTTTGACTTCCGAGCCGAGTTTTTGGGAGGAGGAGGGGCTTCGATCTCTGAAGCTCTGGGCGCGAGGGGGCGTGGCCGCGTGGGAAGCTTCAGCGCGCTGAAGCCTTTCATTTAGACCGTATGATCTGGTTGCAGTATGTGAGGATTGATTAATAGCCTTAGATTTTGATGATGTTAGATTCCTGTGTATATTTTTTGGGGTGCACAATGGTTGGAGGCCCTTAGAGGGGATGTTTTCTTGGGTGGATAGAGTATAATTTAACAATTCCATTATAGTAGAGATTCCCAACATCTTATTGTGTCTTCCTTTCTCGGGGCTTAAGAGGAGGTCTGCCTTACCAAAGCAAGTTCAGATCTTCCAAATCTTTCTTCAACCAAGTTGCGTGCATCATGACTTTCTTGTTATTCCTTTATTTTTCCTGCCTATTACTGACATACCTAGCCTTATCCGCTTGCTGGTGCTTTGCTATCCGAACTACCATTGCTAACTCTGAAGAAAGGTCTGCCTCGTGCTTCTTCGCTTATTCAATGCTTTCTCTGGGCTAAATCGGAGAATCGTTCTATCTGTTCCTGATGCCCTTAATGGGGATCAAATTTTTTATACGGTTTCCAAATCTGAGATATGGATGTTAAATAAAACAAAATCCATAATGTACAAAATAGTTTCATATCTCTAAATGTTTAAATGAGGCATGGTGCTATGAAATAAAATGCTCTCAGTGAAGTTTCACTCAGTTTCCAAACACGTGCGAATGAAAAAAAAACAATCCTAGTGCAATTTTATTTAGCTTCCAATGTATTAGTAACCGTGCGCACTGCGTTTTATCACGATGAAACTTATCTCCTCTCTTTCCTTATAATTTGTATGTCATGTCATTATCTTCTCTAATATGTCATCTTATTGAATGAGAATGAATTTGCATGAGGGTGACATAACAGTGGCGACAATGACACGGTCATGCGTCAACGACGTGGTCTTCACATCGTTATAGTGGGTGTGGGACGTGATCTGGTTGTGCTCCATTACCGACGACCCAAGGACTAGAATAATGACGTTTGCTGCACCACAATACTAAAGGAAAGGGAAAAATCCTCACAAAAAAAAAGAGAGAAAAAGGTCAGGTCGGTCTGTGAATCTTTCGGTTCATCAAAGGCGCAACACTAAAACAAGTCTAGTCTTTGAGTCGTCGCTGTGGTGCGCGTAATCAGTGATGCGTGCAATTATATATTGTGATTATTTAGGCCAGCGTCATGATCACGGTGAGCAGCCTTGAAAAAAAGTGTTTGGTGGTGCCTTGACCACTCTCAAGAACCAGCACAGCTCAATTAAGAACGTACTTAACTGAGCATTAGAGACGTTAGAGGCTGGTAGAGCAAAATGTCAAGAAGGAGTATGTCATATAAATTTGCTTTGCTGGCAATTAACTGGCAAGGCTCATTCAGTGACGGTGTATTTGCTGCTCACTGACACATCATTAATTAGAGACGTACAGACATTACAGGATTCGCAGTATAAATAACACCACCAAGCAGTGTCTACTTATCAGACAACGAACTGTCAGTGCTGTCTGTCGATGAGTCACAGCATATAGAAACCAAAAACCATCCAACATGGGTGGCCTGGCTCTGCGCTCGCCGAGCTTGCTTCTGCTTCTGCTGCTGCTATCCTCCTTGGTCACCGCCTCCGCACTCAGTGCCATAGAAGGTGACGAGGCCACACTGCTGGCTTTCAAGGCAGCAGCAATTAGCAACGGGTACAACGACCCGCTTGCCCCGGGAACCGCAGCACCACTGGTGGGTACTGCATAGCTGGGAGGGGTCAGGTGCCGGGGCACGCGCCGCCGAGTGGTGGCGTTGAGCCTGCCATCCTATGGGCTCACCGGGTCCTCTCGCCTGCGATTGGCAACCTATCATCCTTGAGGACTCTCAATCTAAGCTGGAATGGGTTCAGCGGGAACATCCCCGCGAGCCTTGGTCGTTTGCACCATCTCCATACCATCGACTTGAGCCGCAATGCCTTCTCCGGCCTGCTCCCCACCAACTTGAGCTCTTGCACTAGTCTAATAGAGGTGGTCCTTGATTTTAATGATCTCGGCGGGAGCATGCCCTCTGAGCTCGGTGTCAAGCTCAAGCAGCTCAAGGTGCTCAGCCTAAGGAACAACAGCTTCACTGGAAGGATTCCAGAGTCGCTGACCAACTTGACATCATTGAGTATTCTTGATCTCGGGTTCAACCTGCTCGAGGGTCCTATCCCAAATAGCATTGGCGTCCTCAGGGTCCTCCTCTGTATCTTGGTCTCGGTTTCAACAACTTCTCTAGTGAGCCCCGACATCTCTTTACAATTTGTCTTCCTTGAAACTGTTGCTAATTCAACAGAACATGTTCAATGGTAGCATTCCTATTGACATTGGCAGCAGGTTCCCCAGCATGCGATCCCTCTATCTTTTTACAAACCAGTTCACCGGGACCATCCCTGCTTCACTCTCCAACCTCACATCGCTCAAAGCACTCGACCTTGCAGAAAATATGTTTAGTGGATATGTGCCTCGCACGATTGGGGGATTACGAGCTCTGCAAAAGCTACGCTTGTACACGAACATGATAGAAGCTAATGATGGGGAGGGGTGGGAATTTATCACTTCTTTGTCAAACTGCAGTCAGCTCCAAAAATTAGATATCTCTGACAACGCCGCTTTAACTGGACAACTACCAAGCTCAATAGTGAATCTCTCAACAACCCTGCAATACCTCCGCTTGGACAACACTGGAATTTGGGGAAGCATCCCCTCCGCGATCGGCAATCTGGTTGGGCTTGAAATCCTTGCTATTTTTAATACTTCTATATCCGGAGAAATTCCAGATAGCATCGGCAAACTAGCAAACTTGACTCAGCTTTATTTGTACAATAGCAACTTGTCAGGACAAATACCTTCGTCTATTGGATATCTCCATAAGTTATTTTACCTTGATGCACATTTTTGCAATCTAGAGGGACCAATTCCGCCAAGCATAGGGAAGTTTAAGAGTATATTTTTCCTTGATTTGTCACTGAACCACCTTAACGGCTCAATTCCTAGAGAGATTTTTGAACTACCAAGTGCTACTTTAGATTCATTAGATTTTTCATACAATTCATTGTCAGGGTCTCTACCCTCTGAAGTTGGTAGCTTAGTGAACCTTAACACACTGGTTCTATCAGGGAACCAATTATCTGGTGAAATACCTGAAAGTGTTGGAAAGTGCACAGTGCTGCAAGAACTTAGGTTGGACAATAACTTATTTAATGGAAGCATACCACAACATCTAAACAAGGCCCTAACTACTCTCAGCCTGTCAATGAATGAATTATCTGGTTCTGTTCCTGATGCCATTGGAAGTATTCTTGGTCTTGAACAGTTGTGCCTAGCACACAACAATTTGTCAGGACAAATCCCTACAATTCTGCAGAATTTGACATCATTGTGGAAGTTGGATTTGTCCTTCAATGAACTGCAAGGGGAAGTGCCAAAAGAAGGGATTTTCAGAAATTTTGCTAACCTGTCAATCATCGGAAATAATAAGCTTTGTGGAGGAATACCACAGCTTCATTTAGTTCCATGCAGTAGAAATTCTGTGAAAAAGAACAGAAGGAGGAAACTGAAGTATATTAAAATAGCACTACCAACAACCTTTGCACTCCTATCTATTCTTGTTGCACTCGTTCACTTGATCTGTAGGAAGCAAAGACGAAGGCAAAAGGGCGCATTCGAACCACCAATGGTTGAGGAACAGTATGAAAGGGTTTCTTATCATGCATTATCAAATGGAACCAATGGATTCTCAGAAGCTAATTTGCTTGGTAAAGGGAGTTTTGGGACAGTCTATAAATGTGATTTTCAAGCTGAGGGAACTGTTGTAGCTGTAAAGGTTTTTGACCTTCAACAGTCAGGCTCTACTAAAAGTTTTGTAGCCGAATGTGAGGCACTGAGAAGGGTGCGCCACCGCTGCCTCATGAAGATCATCACATGCTGCTCAAGCATCAATGAACAAGGTCAGGATTTCAAGGCATTGGTTTTTGAGTTCATGCCAAATGGTAGCTTGAATCGTTGGCTCAATACAGAATCTGGTATTCCCACTTTGAACAATACTCTCAGCCTTGCACAAAGGCTAGATATCGCTGTTGATATCATGGATGCTCTGGACTATCTTCATAATCACTGCCAGCCACCAATCGTCCACTGTGATCTCAAACCAAGCAACATCATTCTTGCAGAAGACATGAGTGCCCGAGTTGGAGACTTTGGCATATCTAGAATCATCTCGTCGAAGTGGAAGTATAATTCTGCAGAATTCCAATAGCACAATTGGCATAAGAGGCTCCATAGGCTATGTTGCTCCTGGTAAATTCTATGTTTTTGATTTTTTTTATTTATTCTAAATCCTTCTCTCTCTCTCTCTCTCTCTCTCTCTCTCTCTCTCTCTATATATATATATATATATATATATATATATATATATATATATATATGGCATGCTAACCAATACTTCTTTTTCTTTTGTATAATAATAGAGTACGGTGAAGGTTCTTCCAGTACAACTTTTGGTGATGTTTATAGTCTTGGCATATTGTTGCTCGAGATTTTTACAGGGAGGAGCCCAACAGATGATATGTTTCGAGGTTCAATGGATCTACATAAGTTTTCAGAGGATGCTCTTCCAGATAAAATTTGGGAGATAGCTGATAAGACAATGTGGCTGCACACTGGCACCTATGACAGCAATATAAGAAACATAATTGAGAAATGTTTGGTTCATGTCATTTCTCTTGGGGTATCCTGCTCAAGAAAACAACCTAGAGAGAGGACACTGATAAAAGATGCGGCCAATGAGATGCATGCTATCAGAGATTCATACCTCAAGTTTGCCAGATCTCTTGTGGCGGTTGCGGAACATGGAGCAAGAGCAATTCTGCAGTAGTTTTCAAACACCAGTGAATAAGTAGAGCTGAAAATGGGCAAGATGTTTGCAGTTGCAAGTGGTAATCTAAATAAAATAACTGAAGGTGTCTATGATGCTTCAATTATATGCATCTCTTTATATCATATTTTATGTAAGTGGAATGTTATGTGAAATACAACAAACAGAATATAGATCCAATAATATAAATTTTTTTCACCTGTAGTTTTCTCAAAGGTATATATATAGTTGAGAACTCTAAATTAGTTATATTTGGATATGTTGCACAATATGGGGGATTATTCTGAGATCTGAACAACTAGATCAGGGTGCTATTATTGCTTGGCATGTTTACACGAAGCCCAGTGGATCCACTTAATGAAAGAACCTTCAACATTGCTGTGTCAACGATATTTTGTGGAGTCAAGAATATCGATGTGAATAGTACAACCAAGGATTTTATTTCTTTCTCTGAATTTCCGTTCATAGGATTGGCATATCCTGCTCAAAGCATATCCAAGGAACAAATGATGATGAACAATAGCCAGTAGAGATGCATGCCATCAAAGATCCATACCCCATGATTCCTGTTAGCTTAAGAAAGCAACAATTGCAGACATTTACTAGAGCAATGATCACAAATTCACAACTGAAGGTAGATTAGAATTTAGGATATGTTGTCAACTAATAAAACTACTAAATCCATATATGCAGTCAGAATTGACGTCACAAGAAATTCACCGATAACCAAGCAAGCAACATGCATGCACAAACTTAGCAACTTGTCAGGCCAAATACCTTTGTCTATTGGAAATCTCTCAAAGTTAAATGTCCTTAGTGCATTTAGTAGCAATCTAGAGGGACCAATTCCGCCAAGCATAGGGAAGTTGAAGAGTATATCATCCCTTGATTTGTCAAGGAACCACCTTAATGGCTCAATTCCTAGAGAGATTTTTGAACTACCAAGTGCTACTTTAGGTTCATTAGATTTGTCATACAATTCAATGTCAGGATCTCTACCCTCTGAAGTTGGTAGCTTAGTGAACCTTAACATACTGGTTCTATCAGGGAACCAATTATCTGGTGAAATACCTGAAAGTGTTGGAAAGTGCACCGTGCTGCAAGAATCTGTATCATTGTGGAAGTTGGATTTGTCCTTCGATGAACTGCAAGGGGAAGTGCCAAAGAAGGGATTTTCAGAAATTTTGCTAACCTGTCAATCATCGGAAATATTAAGCTTTGTGGAGGAATACCACAGCTTCATTTAGTTCCATGCAGTAGAGATTCTGTGAAAAAGAACAGAAGGGGAAACTGAAGTATCTTAAAATAGCACTACCAATAACCTTTGCACTCCCATCTATTCTTGTTGCACTCGTTCACTTGATCTATAGGAAGCAAAGACGAAGGCAGAAGGGCGCATTCGAGCCACCAATGGTTGAGGAACAGTATGAAAGGGTTTCTTATCATGCATTATCAAATGGAACCAATGGATTCTCAGAAGCTAATTTGCTTGGTAAAGGGAGCTTTGGGACAGTCTATAAATGTGATTTTCAAGCTGAGGGGACTGTCGTAGCTGTGAAGGTTTTTGACCTTCAACAATCCGGCTCTACTAAAAGTTTTGTAGCCGAATGTACGCATTGAGAAGGGTGCGCCACCGCTGCCTCATGAAGATCATCACATGCTGCTCAAGCATCAATGAACTAGGTCAAGATTTCAAGGCATTGGTTTTGAGTTCATGCCAAATGGTAGCTTGAAACGTTGGCTCCATACAGAATCGACATGCCCACTGTGAACAATACTCTCAGCCTTGCACAAAGGCTAGATATTACTGTTGATATTATGGATGCATTGGACTATCTTGCCAGCCACCAATCATCCACTATGATCTCAAACCAAGCAACATCCTTCTTGCAGAAGACATGCGCCGAGTTGGAGATTTTGGCATATCTAGAATCATTTCAGAAAGTGAAAGTATAATTCTGCAGAATTCCAATAGCACGATTGGCATAAGAGGCTCCATAGGCTATGTTGCTCTTGGTAAATTCTATGTTTTCAATTTTTTATTTATTCCAAATCCTTCTACATATATATGGCATGCTACCTAATACTTCCCTTTTCTTTTGTATAATAATAGAGTACGGTGAAGGTTCTTCCACTACAGCTTTTGGTGATGTTTATAGCCTTGGCATATTGCAGCTCGAGATTTTTACAGGGAAGAGCCCAACAGATGATATGTTTAGAGGTTCGATGGACCTACATAAGTTTTTAGAGGATGCTCTTCCGCATAAAATCTGAGATAGCCGATATGATAATGTGGCTGCACACTAGCACCTATGACAGTAATACAAGAAACATAATTGAGAAATGTTTGGTTCATGTTATTGCTCTTGGGGTATCCTGCTCGAGAAAACAACCTAGAGAGAGGACACTGATACAGGGATGCGGTCAATGAGATGCATGCTATCAGAGATTCATACCTCAAGTTTGCTAGACAACTTGTGGTGGAAGATGGAGCAGGAATGATTTTGCAGTAATTTTCAAACAACAGTGAATAAGTAGAGTTGAAAATGGACAAGCTGTTTATGATACTTCAACTATATTATTCCATCATTAAAATATCTGCAGGTTGTCACTTACATTAAATAAATGAAGATATGTATGATGCTTCGACTCTATTATTCTGTCCTTAGACATTTGGATTTTTAAGTTCATATTTATGCAAGTAGATTGGTTATGTGAAATACAAGGAGCAGTACATAAATCAAATAAGAGAAATGTTTGTTTCCCTGTTGTTTGTTCAATGGTACAGTTTAACACGATATCAGTTATTTTGCATCCCATCGAATGTAGTGGCGAGAAGGTATATAGCATTGGCATGTTATTGCTTGGTATGTTCACATTTCAACATTACAAAAAAGTAGATCAAGTATAGGGAGTGCTTAATGTTCCATAAACAATCTTGCTACATGTGGAATCACAGAATGTCATTATGAAGAGTAGAACAAGGTCTTGTTTCTTTATTTGAAGATTTATTCCTTCAGGCTTGCCATCTCTTCATTGATTGAGGCCTCTATCTTTATTGATCGAGGCCATGTTGGAATTTTCAATATCCATAGGAAGTTTTAACATTTTCTCTCTGTATAGGATCTAGAAGTCGTTTTAAACTTTGACACGGTCTTCAAAATATAACTTTGACTTTATATTTTTATAAAAACACTCATCATAAAATAATATATTTATATTTTTATAAAAGTATTTTTCAAGACAAATTTATTCTTATGGTTTTCACGTTTCCAAACTGAACAACTTAAAAGTTATTTCATGATTTAGTTCTCAATATTTGACCCAAACTTTGTCTAAAATAATTTTCTTTTCTTACATAGAGGGAGTACATAGACCAAGCACCAGTATAAAATTAATTATAGTTTCTATCTCTATTAAATGTCTTGCCAAGACCGACGTAGCAGCCTTATTAATGATGAAAGAGAAGATAAATAAAAAAAAAATTGTTTCTTCCGAGAAAAACGACCTCTTCTCTTGAACCGAGGCACCAAGAAACGGCGATTTGTCCGCTGGGAAGAAATCACTCATTTTGGGGAGGGGTTTGTCACGGTTTTCCGCGACTGGCCACGCTTGCCCATGCAGCCGCTGGAGCTCGCCTACACCGTTCTCGCCGAGCCGCTAGCCCTGCGCCGGCCACGTGCCCACACCCGCATAGACCCTGCTTCTGCGCCGCTTGTCAGCCCCGCCGCCAATGCTGGCTGGCCATGCCGCCTCGGTCGCACTGGCCCCACTTCGTCAGCGGCTGCGCTGCATGCACCGGCGCCCGCCCGCCTGCTCCGTTTATTCCCGCTCTGCTTCTACTGGTCTCCCAGATGCATGGTTTGTTAGCTAGCGTAAGGATTAATTAACCTGGCTGACATATGCCCACTAATCATTCACATTCAACATTACAAAAAGTAGATCAAGTATAGGGAGTGCTTCATGTTCTAAAACAATCTCGCTACATGTGGAATCACAGAATGTCATTATGAAGAGTAGATCAAGGTCTAGTTTCTTTATTTGAAGATTTATGCCTTCAGGCTCGCCATGGTAATATTTTTTTTGAAATTCACGGCTCATGGCCCTTTATTCAATACCTAGCTCCGCATGATCGTGAGCCACCAAGTTTTGTACAAAGATAGGGACCGGGTACTCCCAAACCTCTGACATCCCTACATCCCAACTCATGCCTAAAGCGGCTATCTCGCGCGCAGACGAGTTACAGAGACAATGAACATGTAAACATTCAATATGTAAAAAGTGATCGCTAATCATCCTACGAATATCCTGGAATATAATAAAACACCAGCTGGCGCCAAGGACTGGATGGTGAGTGATGCACGACGTCAAATTAAGGTTCGTACATCGGGTTTCCCTGTTAGCTACAGAAGACGCCAACAGGAGACACTTGCAAGAGAAAATGATCACAATTGAAGGTAGATTAGGAAATGTTGCCACCTGAAATAGATGAAGACATATGCTGCCAGAATTGGAGTTTCTCTTTCGGATCTGCATTTTTTTTAGTAAAAAAATGAAAACAAATGCATGGCCATTTACCTTCTTAAGATGTTAGTAAATGTTTGAACCTGCACAGCAGTGGGCATATATCATTATTCATTCACTTTACTCCACATCCTCATTTCAATCAATCACTGGCTTGCAAATTTGGACATATGCATTTCACAAGAAGCAACTGTGGATAACCATCTGGAACAAAGGAACAATTAAGTTTTCACAGAAATTCAACCAAGCAGGCCAGCTCAAACTTATTATGTCTATATGGCAGTCAGGGTTAGAGCAGTGGATGATGTAGAAATTCAGAAAACACCCGATTGGTTTTGCTGATATGTTTGCCGAGCATCCATTTATTTATCCAAGTGAGATTGATTTTTCATTCACAATTTCACTTGTGCTTCTTCTTACGGATAAATGAAATGAGGCGCCACAACCACCAAAAAGCATTGAACAGCCACAACAGGTACGAGAGGCCAGAAGGAGGCAGACCTAAGAGGCGTGCTTGGCGAGCCCGCTGGAGACGACGAGGCGGACCGAGGTCAGGCGCGATTGCAACGCGCCTCCCCCTCCCCGCAGCGGGCAGTAGCTTCTCCATGATGGGCTTGCTATTGAGGGAGCTCGTGATGGACAGAGCTTTGGAGGAGATGCAATGTGTCAGCTTCTTCTTCTCCGCTCGGTCCTTCTTCACCCCCTCGCCGGCTCATGCCGCCCGCCGCCGTTGTCGCCATCGGCCACGGGGATACACTTCTCCGCCGGCCCCCTGAGCGTGGCCTACTCCGCGGGCTTTCTTGATAGAGAGTTCAGTGTTGGGCTGAAAGGCAAAAAACACGGCCCCCTGACTGGAAACATGACCTCCTCCGTAGGCATGTTTGCATTGTGCTTTGTTGGGTCCAAGCCCAACCCACAAGGTGCTAAAGTTGCTCGGCCTTGGGCCAGATGTTTTCAGCAACGATGTTTGTCGGAGTGCCTCCATTCCATGTTGAGAGGTGCAGGCCAGAGGTCATGGACTTCCTTGAGGATTTCCACAAGCTGATTCTTTTGACTGTAGAAAGATTGAACTGCTGCTAGTGCTAGCCAATGACTGTAGTACGTTCTGGGTGGCGAGTATGGATGAAAATGGTACGGATATTTATCCGACCGTCCGCTTGACCAATTCGCTTAGAGTGGTTTAAATCTATCCGTATCCGGTCCGATATTCAACATCCGCATCAGATCCGTATCCGGTCACTCAAATCGCATATTTATGATGTCGATATCCAATCATATCCTATCCGGCATGGATGACGCTATCCAGATTCGAATCCGAATCCGACAGAAATATGAAAACAAATGTGGTATGAGTGATATCCGGCCCAGATCTGATCCGTTTTGTGGCAGAACCTTAGCAAAAAAAAAAGACAATGCTTGCCATAGGGAATCTTTTAGATCAAAGACACCCTTTGTTAAAAGAGACTAAGCCAATCCTTACTTTAACAATAACTTATCAAACATATGCCGGATTCAAAACTCTCATACTTAGACTTTCATTATTACTACGATGCCGACTCCGGATCAAGTCTCCCATATCGTGGAGCAATCGACGACTAATCGCTAATATACCCACCGGGGCTTCCTTTAGCCACACGATGTATGCAGGACCTAACATCTTTACATACATCAACTCAACGCTAGATTTCTCCATACTAGAACGGGTGTACAAAGACACCACCTCTCTACGGCCGCCGTCACTTCTCGCGCATCGTAGGATGGGTACACGCCATCATCCGTTTCTAGTAACGAATAGTCCAAGTGGAGCTTACCGCCATTAGCATGCTTAATTAGTACTATCCAATAACCTCATGATCCTGTGGCCAAACAACGGATGGTCCTTAACCCACACAAGTGGACGACACTACACCGTAAGCACTAGCCCATCCCCGATGCAAGTCACTCCAATCGACGCCTCGATTTATCATCATCATGTTCTTGTGGTGTACCCTTGACCCGCCGAACAAGGGTAGACGACAAGCAACATCGTTTTTCGTGAAATTCCCTTCAGTGGAGTAAAGTTATCACACTTTTGAAAACAATTTATCAAAACCCTACACTAGTAGCAAGGCTAAACGTATACTAAGCATTTCGAATCAAAACACAGGTGCGGTAATGTAACAAGGTATGGTAAATGCATCAAAGTAGATAGCACACAAATAACACCTAATGCATCATGCATTATTTCATCACATGAAATCATAAAACTTCTGAAATACAAGGGCGGTTTGAATGCATCCGGGCTTGCCTTGGGGCTCAAGAAGTGAGGCTCGTTACCCAATCACCGGATCAGATCCAACCTCTTCGAAAACCGAGACGGCTCGACTTCCTCCTCGCACCCATACATCGATCATAAAGATGCATGATTACAATGCAAAGAAAAAAAGAGCATACGATAATGATGCAACGACATTAACCTATCTTGGAGTACAACTTTCCTTCACGTAACCCTCGCACTAAGAGGGTATAACAAGCGGCTAACGACGACGTGACTAACGATAATGCTAAATCAACACGAAATGCCGAAGGTCGCTAGGGTTAATGACCTAGGTCATCACTCAATCCCAAAAATCAAGCAACACTACAGTGATTAAGGGTGATTACTAATTTATTAACCATTTTTACAGTCATTGAAAAGCCACTAATTAACTTGCTTAATTGGGGATTAATTAAAACCCTAATTAATTAAAGAATTAACTAATTAAACATGATTAATTAAGGAATTACTATTTAATACAAAAACTTAATCAAAACAGGATCAAACTTCATAATTAAGATCATTATCATCTAATTAGCACACAAAACAAATTTCATGATTTTTTTGACTTATATATTAATTATTAAAAATCATAGAAGTTGCATTTATTTAATTTAAAAGAACAATTTAAAGCATAATTAAATTTTTATTGAAAACCAGAGTTAGTATTTTTCTGGTGTAGAGACTACCCAAAGAACACAGAGCATATTTTTTACACATTTTAGTTGCCCAAATAAAAATTAATACAAAAAGATGAAAAACTGCTTTTTGAAATTGAATTAGAAAAAGAAAAACATTTCTTTTTTTCCCCACCGGACCGCGACTGCAGCGCTCGAAGGCCCGAGCTGCCTGCTCCTGTTTGCGCATGGCGTCAGCGCTTCCCCTCTCTTCTTCGACAACTGCTCCCGCTGCTGGGCCAGCCCCTCCTTTCCCTCGCTTTGTCGCTGCTTCAAGACAAGTTTACGGCGACGGGTTGCCGACGCGTTTTCGCCGACGGCGATCTTCCAACAAAACCGACTACACCACCGCAACAACGCATCACCGCGAATCCTATCGAAGCTGCTTCGCCTGCTCACCGGAAGGGAAAATACCGCCGAGGCGACGGGCGGCGCCGAGCCGTTTGAAAGGACGGCGGCCCCGACCGAATCAAAGCAAAGCTTAAGCAACTGCCACTCTTACTGTCTCGTGTGCTCACCGTGACTTTAAAACAAGGGAGCGGCGGGCTTGAAGGTGGTTGAAGCAAGATCGCCGACGGTGGTGGCGGTTGTGGTGGTTTGAACCCTGCTTTCTGCGGCTCGTGCTCTACATCAGTAAAACCATGAGCCGAAAGCATAAGCAAGAGGTCAAGGCGAAGCTAATTCAACAACCCTGGAGTTTGAAACGCCTGTGGCTCTAACCAAGGCAAAGGTGCTCACGGGGCGGCGGTGACTAGCTCGGAGTGAAGGAAGACGACGACGCCGAGACGATGCAAAGGGCCCCACGGCGCAACTAGTGGCTCGGGGGGCGCGCAACGGCAAATGAACGGTGTGCAAGCAATTGTAAACGATGGATGAGTGAGGCGAGCCGAATTTGGCAAAAACACGGCGGCGGTCGGGCGGAGAAAGAGGGGAAGAAAAGGGAAAACGGGTGTCGGGAATGGCTTTTATAGGGCATTGATGGTCGGCGAAGCTAGTCAAGGGTGATCACGACGCGTACGGCGGGTTGGTGGCGCTGCGGAAAACGCTGGAAGCCGCGGAAAGCCACTTTAAGCACTGAAAGTCGGCCGGGTATGGACGCCCGCGAGGTGCCCCCCCGTCTGCATCAGAAGTAGCTTGCTAAATTTCATTTTTCCATTTTCAAAAATTATTTTCAAAATTGTACTGCATCACAAAAATATCCCAAAATACGTATTGTTCAAAAATTTTGTGCTCTATAAGTTTCATTAAAGAAGTTTTGTCGATTCAAACTGGTTTTTTTGAATTTGAACTTCAAGTTTGAATTTAAAACAAAAACCCTAACTTTTAAGGATTTTAAAATTACTTTCAAATTTTGAATAAAAGATGAAAAACTCCAAAAAATATATATACTGTTTTGATTCCAAATGCTTAGTATACGCTTTTAGTCTTGCTACTAGTGTAGGGTTTTGATAAACCCGCTTTCAAAAGTGTGATAACTTTTACCCTCGGAAGGGAATTTACTTAAAACCCGATGTTGCTTGTCGCCTACCCTGTTCCGACGTCAAGGGTACACCACAAGAACATGATGATGAGTAAATCGAGACGCTTGCGGAGTGATTTCTGCATCGATGGGGCTAGTGCCCCGGTGTAGTGTCGCCCACTTGTGGGCTCTAAGGACCCGGCCCCTGTTGTTTGGCCCCCGGGATCATGAGGTTTATTGGATAGTACTAGTCGCATGCTAATGGCGGTAAGCTCCACTTGACTATTCGCTACTAGAACGACGCGAAGCGCACCATCCTACATGCGCGACCGCCGGCGCGACCGAGCGTCGTGATTAAGGTGGTGTAATCACAATCTGCGCGCATGGAGAAATCTAAGCCGCTGAGTTGATGTATGTAAGATGTCCGTCCCAGTATACATCGCGGTGGCTAGGAAGCCCCACCGATATATATAAAGTTTTATCTTCAATCGCCGTTGTTCCACGCATATGGGAGACTTGATCCGAGTCCCGCGAGATCGTGAGTAATAATGAAAGTCCGAGAATGAGAGTTTTGAATCCGCATATGTTTGATAAGTGATTGTTAAAGTAAGGATTGGCTTAGCTCTTTCGCAAAAGCGGGGGTGTCTTTTGATCTTGCTAAAGCCTCACCTTGATTCCTATTAGCCAAATTCCCGAGTCTTCTCCCCAATTTTTCGCTGCAAGTCTTGGTGGAGTACTTTTTGTACTGCGGTTTGTTCAACCGCTGCGTGAACCGCATGGGCAAGAGAGTGCTTACGCCCTTGTTGTATGACGGGTTATCGGGCTAGTGACCGATGAGGAGGAATTGAGTGGCCTCCGGGCAGGGTAATTTTTTTGTTGAGTGAGTGTAATAAAATTAAGTAATGATATTCCAATGTTTGTAATTATAACACTGTTTGTATAAGTTTGAAAAGGCCAGGTAAATTGCTATTGTAAGTCTTCCGCTACTCGCATTTGTATATGAAAAACCGCTGTAATACCGGTGGATGTCTCTCGTGGTATCGTGATCCGAGTGATCGTGGTTTATTGTGGGATCCACCCGACGGAACGCTTTTGGTTATGTGGTGTACAAGCATTAGCCAGATTTGAGGTCTTAGGGACAATGTCGCAAGCCAGGCCATATAATTTAGAAGGTTCCGCCAATAGGGTGAAATGGTAGGGCAAAAAACACTTTGAAAATCTCCCCTTTGAAAGGTTTTTCAAATTGAATCTTGGGCAAAATAAATAATGATGATGTGATACTTAAAACTAACCAATAGTACACTTTCAAAGTACAAAGTTCATATTTAGAAATAGTGCTATTGGTTAGCAACCTTTTATTTATAAAATTAATTATGGTTAGCTCACCAAAATTGAAAAGTGAAATTCCAATTCCAACACTTAGCCACTTGAGCTTAGGGTTTGAATTTGAATTCCAAATTCAAATTTGATTCTTTCTTTGCACCATTTGTTTTAGAAAAAAAACTTGTTTGATGTGTGAGTCGGTTAGGCAAACACTTGCAAACACCGTGGTTGATTTTAATTGATTGCTTTTATCGATAAAAAGTAAACATGGAGTGAAGTTTAAATTATAAACGCATACACATGTGATATAAAAGAACTCAAGTAATAACCCTAGAATCGTAAACTCATTTTTAATTGTTTGAATTAGGGTTTCTAATGATGAATGCTTATGCAATGATGATGATGAGATGGCGTTTTGTTAACGTGAACAACGGGTGTTACATCGCCATCCATAGTGGCGGTAGAGTATGGACTAAGCAATGACTACTACTATTTTTGGCGCAAGTGTGTCATCATATATATCGGTCACCGATTGCCGTATGCATGTCATTGGCCCACATTGCTGCGAGTCTACATCGCCCCGCGTGCCCCGATTTTGAGCCGCCATCGCTAAGAATTTGTTTGGGTGATCGCCACTATTCCCTATCCCCATTTTTTCAGAACACTTCACGTGTATTTCATTAAGGAGAGGAACAACAAACAAAAACGTTCCAGATACAAACAGCGCTAGAGTGCAGTAGCTAACCAAAGCGCCAAAGAGAAAACTGTCAGGACGGGCTGCACGGGGTTACAATGGGTAGCGGAGCAACTAAAGCGGCTGAAAGGACGAAGAAAATGCGAGCACAGCGACGACCTCCTCGGTCGTCCGACGCCATGTTAGCGCTCAAGTGTGCTCGAGAAGAGCTCGCGCATCAGCTCGCACGCTTTGATGAGGATAGCGGTTCCTTTGAATGTCTCACGGAACCGATGGCGTCACGACGGATCCGGTGAAGCAGCGGTGGCGAGGAGTTCGCGAACGTCGCCCACTTTCGCGGAGGACACCTTCTTTGCCCGCTTCTGGGTTAGGATCACGGAGGTGCGTGGCGGCCGCGATCGCGCCGCGCGACGTGGGCATGGAAGGGCTGGCCCTCCCGAGAAGTCGCGGCAGTATGGGCGTGGTGGTGAGCGAGGGGCTGCTCAAAGGGCGAGCTGGATGGAGTCGGCTGAAGCTATCCAGCCGAGGTAGGCTGCTGCGATCGTTCCCCCGACGACATGGCGACATGAGGCTGTTGCGAAGGGGCGGGGACGAACCCATGCGAGGGGCAAAAAGGAAGAGGTTGGGCAAGAGTGGCGTCGGTCGCCGCGAGGCCGAGCAACTGGCCGTTGGAAGTCCGCGTGGCTTCGCTGAAGGTGGTCAGCCGCCGGTGGTGACCCTCTAGCGCCCTCGGCAGATCATGTTGGCCTCCTCAACCGCCTCGCTCCAGCGCGCATCAGCGGCGCTGGAGATGCTCGTCGCTCAGGTGCACGGCACTCCACGGCGAGGCCCGGCGCACTCCTCCAGCGATCTCCCACCGGGTTTGCTAGCTAAGCGCTCGCGGCAGCCCGAGTGCCTCTCGACCCAGCCCGGGCTCAGGCGTGGCGTCGCGGGCGCTGGAGAGGTCGTCGCCGAGCGTGTGGCCCTCGGCAGTGGTCGGCGCTCTCCCCGTGCGATGTCGACCGCCTTCTTCGCGCTCCGTGCGCGTGCAGCCAGGCCGTCCCTCCCCGGTGCACCACCACCGCAGCGCGCATCCTCCGAGGCAGGTGGCGCCTCGATCCACTCGGCGGCCGACCTCAACTCCGCCTCGGCGTCCGAAGCGTACCTCGGCCGGGTCGGACTCGCCGCTAGCGCGCCTCGCTTCAGCATGCAGCGTCGAGAGACCACGCCTTGACCTGCTTCGCCCTCAGAGTGGATGCCAGCGGACAGCGCCCAGCGGTGAGAGTCGACATTAGGACGGCGATCAACGCCACCCATAGTTGAGAAGGTACCAGCAGAGGCTCGCTGCTGCGGTGCTGCTGCGGGCGGAGACGGCGGTGGTGTGGGGACGACCGCTGAGAAGCGAGTGAAGACGACTTGGGCACTGCGCGAGCACGACAACCCGGCGATGCGCTTTGGTACGCCTCGGACCAGGAGGGGAACACGCCTCAATGACATTCGCTGGGGCGACATGCCTCCCGGGGATGAAGGCTTGCACTGCTGGGCGAAGGCTTTGTTGGCACGCTGCGGCCAAAGCGACCACGCTTACACACCCTGCACGATGACCGCTATCTCGGCAGCGGAGGCAACGGGATGGGGGCTGACATTGAGCTGCGACGTGACCGGTGCAAAGCGCAGTTAGCGAGACCCACAAGCTCCGGCGGGGCGGGACGCTAGGCGCTTTGGTGGTCGATCTCCATGCGCCGCCAGCCGCGACGGCGCTTGGCTGATCTGACTCCGTTGGCATCGACGACGAGGCCGCGGATGCCTTGGCGAGACGCCGCTGAGCACCGAGCGCCCGCACCGCAGGCCGAGCCGAATGTGCACAGGGCTATCACGCCGCTGCCTCAGTGGGCCAAGAAAGCGATGCTTGCTTGAGCATCGGCGGCCGGCCTCGGCGTGCCTCGCGGCCGCGGGCGCGCTGGACTAACGCTGGCGTCGCCGCCTGTCTTGGCGGGCAACAGTGGGCACCTTTTCGCGGAAGCTGCGCGTCGCCGCGCGGCTGAGTGGGATGCAGCTCACTCGCAGCCACGAGCGACATCCTCGGGTGGCTGCGGCTCACGGGCGAACCGCGTGAGGTAGGGGTTGGAGCGACGGTCGGCTGCTCTTTCCACATCGGGGAGTCGCGTCGCTACTCCATCGACAAAGCTCTGGAGCGCCGCCGAGCCGGGCCCCGTTGGAAAAGGGGCAGCGCTCGTGGAGAGGGAGCTCGACAGACCTCCCTCGAGACAGCAGGCCGCCGCCGCGTCGGTGTCTACTGCACAGGAACAAGCACGTGATCCCTTCTCCTCCTCCATGAGCGGCGGCGCCAGCTGTCCAGACCCTCTTCATCGATGGCCGTCAGAGGGTGCGCCCTCACCGGCTGCCACGGGATCTGCTTTAGCATAGAAGCGCCAGCACGGATCTCGCCGCTCTCCAACCTGGATGACGGTTGGTCAGCGCCAGCGACGCAGATCCAAGAGTGGGCGACGGCGGTGAGAGGGAGGTGGTGGTGGCGATCTTGAGGACTTGTTTCCAGTGGGGAGGCAAAGGAAGCTGTGGGGAGCCTGTGGGGAAGCTGCAGGGAAAGGAAAAGGGACCCAGGGAGGGGGCCCGACGCCGGGGATGCGGCCCGGCGACGGCGGCGGCGTGGGAGTGGGGAGCGTGCGCCAGGCAGGGCTAACCTGGCGCTGCTCGTTCCTCGAGGGTGCTGAGATCGGTGGCATGGCAGCAGCCATCATAGCTTGGCGAAGTAGGCATGTCGTATCGTATGTCATATTTGAAATGTGTTAGTCTATGCATGTGAACGGAGGGGCTAGATGCCTAGCGCCCTAGCGCGTCATATTGCCGTGCATGAGCCGCCTGGCAACTGGTGAGTGGTGAGCACACGAGATCAAGCACGCCATGGCACAGCTCAAACTCCTGCCGTGCCGGACACGGTCAATGCATGCAGTGCCGTGTGCCGGGCCGGGCAGAACCTTTGCCACTCAATAGTCGCGAACTCGCCATCAAAGGTCAACTGTGTATAGCCAAAGTCAAGAGTTTTGGAATCGCTGGTGCGCGCCACGATCAAGGATGAGCTGAAAGTGTCCAGTCCCAGCATGCGCAGTACCTTGACCATGACTCCATGAGCAGAGCTATCAAGCACCAGCACAGCTCAAGAATGCAGTTAATGACTGGGCATCACGTACGATAACAATGATAAAACCGTTCTTAGGGTGCCCAAACAAATTTCCCAATCTTTCACAGTACAAGCCTAGGGAGGCAATCACCAATAGCCCTCTTCTAAAATTACACCAATGTTGATTCAATGTTCGGACCAGTTCCTTAATCCTTATCTTACTACGTTACTAATTAGAGACTCAATGGAGGCACACGTTCCAGCATTTGTTCTTTGATTCTCATGTGCCAGATTTGTTTATTTGGTCGTGGGATGTACAAAGACCAACACTTGTAGCTCTCTCTGATTTGTATGGGGACAAATGTAATCTTGTGGTCTATCTTGCTATCTAGAAATGATGGTATTTTGATTAAAAATGACTATACTCTTATTTGCAAGGTTGTCTTCAAAGGGAATTTATTGGACCATTTCTGGAATACCCTGCAGAAGAAGAGTGACAAAACTTTTTTTGAAGTGGGCAGTGGCATGTTGACTGCGGCTATAGAAATAGCATGGATGGTCATCGTTTGAAAAGGCTTAGCACTTAGCATTTAATTTTTTCCTTTATTTGGTTTCGCTTTTTTGCAAGCTAAAAAACACAAGAAGCTGGTACTGTAACAAGAATCAGTTGTGTGCAAAACTCTTACTAAGAACCCGAATAAATTCCCTTTTTAAAAAACAGAGCACCATTTTAGTTCTCGCTAGGCGATGAACAAAAAGGATAAATCCTAAGAATTTCTCTCAATGATCAGAAATATCTAGCCTTTATTTTTGGTGAACTCTAAAGGTCATCGCTGGTAATGACCATTAGATCTAGCTTGTAATTTATTAAAAAATACCCACCTCCGTTATTATGAATAAAATAATTTGATCATCGACGTGACTTTTGGAGATTCTCCAAAATTTTTGGCTCTCAATGGCTGAAGCTTTTTTACAATTGATTAATAGCGAGAAACTTAAAATTACTCAGCTTTCCTTTCATGTTAGTATGCATGTTAGGAAGTTCATTAATCGAAGGGCTTGATGTTGTCTTGATTCTTCTCGGATTGGCTTGCCATCGTGATTATTGTCGTAGTAGTAGACTGATTTGTTTTCTTCCCAAAGTGGAGCTCACATACTGGTAGGGGTTAGATCGCCCGAGACCACAGCTAGATACACAAGAGTAGGAGGTCCATGCTGATTAGGACGCCTCTTCTTCAGATAAACCCAAGAACGCCTCCCAGAAGGACATGTCGGGGAGACGCACAGCAGGGGGTAGTCCCTAGGATCATCAAGCCATAGAACACCCACGAATTCCGTTGACACCAGATAGATAGAGGGTTTGAAGGTAAAAAGTAAGGATGGATTGATAAAAATATCTAGTCGTGTGTAGTAAAGGGCATGATCTTATCCCAGTAAATTTCAAGATGTAACTCTATAAGTTCTCTACGAGATCAGATAACTATTAAAAACTGGATCGAACAGGTCTAGCGTCGGAAGTTCCAACGCTCGTAGAAAGTGCTGTGAAACGACGCCAGTTCACCCAACAGGCGTCCATTCACTGATGATCTCATCCCATCCATACAAGCAGTTAGGATTAGTATGATTGAGTTAGTTAGTCATGTTACCAAAGAGACATGTCCTTTTGGGAGTTTTCACGTCACTTGTCTGAACATGATCCTGTGTCCTTTGGGACACACCCCTTCATATGTATATATCCCAAGAGATCAATGAAGGCAACAGTTGTTCCCAAAATCACTGTTCAGTCACATTCACTTTCAACACGTTACCAGCACTGTTCTCTCGCATCAGGAGAAGGAGAGCGACGCCAACCAGAGGCACAAGCCTCTGAACCCCCATCGGTAAGCATGGCTAAGATCGACTTACCGTCACACGTCGCTCGTGGTTTGTTCTTTTGCACTTCGCCGCGCCGGTGGAGTTCGTCGTGGCCCGGTCGCCGCCATGGCCCACCATGGACAACGCCGCAGCGTGTTCGAAGCGCCTTGGGCCTCGTGTTCGCGCAACGCTGGCAATGGGAGGCTCTGGTCGCTTAGGCCGCCTCTTCGACTCCGCTGTTCGTGGCATCCGTGTAGATGCTGCTCATGGCCGTCAATGGAGTCCGGATTCGTCGTGGCCGCCAGGCTTCTCCGCTCATCGTCCGTCTGCAGAGCCAGCCACCATCCCCTCGCCCTGGCGAGGACGGTAGCGGCCCCAGCAACGCTGCACCGAACAATGTCGAAGCGGCGCCACCAGTTGTCGAAGCCCCGGCGCCGCACGTCGATGCAGCAGTGGTAGCGCCGGCCTATGCCCCCATGGAGCCGATGTCACCCGGCACGCGGCACCAAAAGCGCTTCTGGTGCGACTGCAAGGAGTTCACGCTGAAGCCGCACCACGCTCGAGTACAACTACCGCTGCCGAGCGCCGACGGCAGCCTCTCAACTCCGATGGCGACTGGCAACAACGTCCTCCCGTACTACATCATGGACCTTGCTGGCCCCTCCGCTCCTCCTCCAGCAGCAGCACCGGACTGCTCCGCCTGCGTCCCGCGCGGAGGCCGCTGCCCGCATGAAGGGAGCACGCCGATCCCAGAGGAAGCGCAGCCACCACGCGACGCCCGGCGCCTCCTCGGCGCCGAGTGGCGGCAGTTGACCGGCGTCCGGCCTACGTCGCACCGGCACATGGAATCCGACGGATCTCGGCTTGCCAACTGCGGAGGTGCTGAACAAGGGATCCTATGGTGGCGGCTACTACTCCCGATGAGTCCTGCATCGGCGCCTGATGGCTTGTATCGGCGGCGGCGCGGTGGGGAGTTTGGGATTTGGGCAGCGGCGGCTAG